>WAAB01015804.1:0-29875 GCA_013389865.1 Piaya cayana
ATTTTTTTAAACTTTTAATGTTATTTTTCTCAGACAATTTCAGATGAAAAAACAGTTTAGAAGACTTTCATCCATAGTCAGCAAAAAAGAAAATTTTGTCTTGGCTCACTAAAATTTTGATTGTTTTATTTTTTTACTATTTTATCTTTTCCAGAGGTCATAAGTAACATTGTGAAATAAGTACGTCATTTTAAAAAGTACTCCTTGTTCTAAGACACTAAAATGTCTGTTTTAGCAATTACGGATTTTAATTTTTATTTTTATTCTTTAAATAGGAGAATAATTACTACCACCTTTTAAAAAAGAAAAGCTTAATTTTATTAACGCATATCTGTTGCATATATGCAGAGTATATGCAGAAAAGTTATCAAAAAGGCCTTTGAGTTGGATGGTTCATAAATGTGAATTGCTTGCTAATATTGACAACAAATTTTTATGCAACCTTAAGTTGTGATTTCCATCTTCTCTAACATAGAGGAGCAACAGTCAACATGAAGCTCTTCTCGCCACTTGTATTTATTAATTGCACATTGGATCAACGATTACATATATCAGTGATGAATTTGAAACTGAATTTGAGACTCTTTAGGATAAAGGCAATAGGGTAAAGAGGTGCTGAAAGCGCCACAAACACCTCTAGAGTGACTTACTGAAAACTCAGCAAACATTGTTCCCTTTAAGATTTTCATTTTTGCAACAGCCACTGTTTCTAAAGATGTCTTACTTTATGCCCTGTATTCATCTCTCATCTTTTACAGACTACAGACATTTTCTTTGATGTCCAGGTTTCAGAATCCTCAGCCACCTTTGTTTGTTTTTTCTAGGCTTCAACTAAAAAATCCTCAAATTAACAAAGAAAAACAGCGCAGAACTGTCTTTCTCCTTCCCTAGAAGTGGTTATTTCATACAAGCAGCCTAATGCATAGTATTAATTCAATAATTCCCGCTTCCATTCACCCACAGTGGCTTATATGAGAAACTGTTGAAAAGATGTATATTTGTTTCCCCCAAGGAATCCATACTAGAACCACTGTTTAGCAGATGTGAAATGCAAAAGCCTTAACTTATGTACATGCCATCCCAAATATCCAAGAGATTAGAAACATGACCTTGTCACAAAAATGGATTAACTTTGTGTCTTTTTTCCCTGTATTTTTATTTCAGAACAGATCAATCTGCTCTCAGCTTTTGATGTAATCTGTGTCTGAGGACTGAAGTCTGAACGAATGAAGCACGGCAATATATTGCAATAAGTAGTTCTTGTGAGAAACACTTTTGCTTTGAATGGAGATGAAAACAGGGAGTTTATCCTTTGTGGAAACAATCTTATCTTGAAATGAACACAAACAAAAGGTCCTGCAGCTATCATTTCTTATGACAAAGACAAGTTGAGAAAGAGAAATTATACTCAGTCCACTTCATTTCTTGATAGTTTAGAAGACCATTTCCTCCTGTATCTCTTAGTATTGGTAAGTGAAGGTGAAACCCAGTAGCATTAGATTCTACACACAGAACGTTCCCTAAAATTACGCTCTTAGAGCAACCAGTGCAGCAGGTTTTCCTACTCAGCTATGAATTGCTCAGATCCCACTCCTGTTCCTGCTCTTTGTCCCATCAGTTCTGAGCTCAACCACCGTTGTGGTAATGCCACAGACAGGGATACCCCTGTACAAGCATCAAAGGTGCCCATCTCAGTTGCTTCAAGTATCACCAAGTGGGTCTCAATGGAGCTTTTTTCCAGTTTCAGCATGGGATATCTTGTTTCAGTATAAGACAAAGGGCTTACTGAGTCTGTCTCTCCAGTATCATCTATTTCATCATCAAACATCAGCCAGCATTACATATGCCACTGCTCAGTAGCTTGATGTCTCCAGAGATCCTTTCCCTGGCTCCCACTGATCCATTTGCTATATGTCCTTTAATATAGTTATGCATTGTTTTCTCCTCTGCTATTCAAAAGGATAATTTACTTTTCTGTCTCACAGTATTTGATTTCTCTGTGCTTTTCTTTCCTCCTTTTGTAGACGTTTGAGTTTTTTACGTGTGGCTTGGTGACCTGTTGGAGCTATCTGGCAGCCCTGTGCTGTGCCTCGGCTTAAGCTATACAGCGCTGGTCTGTTAGGACTCAGCTGTCGGAAGAGGCAGCCTCCGTCAGGTTCCTCAGCCACAGGCAAGTGCTGCAAAAAGCATAGCATGGGAGTAAAATGAACTAAGAAAATAAATCAGTTTAATTACAAAGTACTTGAAAGATCCAGCACAACTGAAGCGTTCAGAAAATTTGAAGGAAGCCTATATGTTTGATGATAATGTTTAGGCCACCATTACCATGCTTTTCTGAATGGACAAAGAAACCCCTTTGAAACAGTGAGCAGTGTAAGGAAAACTGTGCTTACCTTTGCTGACTGAACCAAGAACCTGAGGCCCACCTTCTTGTAAAATAAAAGGGGGTGGATGTGGGACACAAAGCTCAATACAGAACTCAGGAAACTGAAGGACACAATTCAAAGGTCCCTCTTCTAACATATACTGAGAGGAAAGGAGAAGTAGATTGTTTGTAGATGTCTCCAGGATGGCTGTTTGCACAGTTGTGAGATGACAGTATACTCAGAACTGGAAAGAAGTTGTTGTATTGCAGTTGCGTTAAAGAAAGCTGAGCATTTTTGTGCAGAAAGGCAAGGAGGATGTGTAACACAGGGAAAGATCTGACACTGCTGTATTTTGTAGTACAAGACTGAGCTTAGACTTTCTTTCATGTGAATGCAGTGGGTGCTTGCATTTAGCCTAAGCTATAGGCAGCAATAACAATAAGTGGTATTGAAGAAATACCTCACCAAACCTCAATCAGTTATTCAGGGCTGTGAGTGACTGTCAGCCTGCCAACTCAATACCAGAAAAACAAGACAGTCATTTTCCATTGAGCACTACAGATTAAATCTGCTCCACAAGGGGCATAGCATGAAATCTAGTGGTACTCCAGAGCATGTCAACTCTCCTTAGGTCACATTTCTGCTACAGGGAGGGAGGATGCCCATTGTCTTCTCTTCCTGCTATGACACCAAACTCAACAGGGGATTTCTAACATTTTAAAGGAACAAAAGGAAATCGAAGGCCAGTAGGAGAGCTATGTGCAATGTTTATCCTTTGCAAATGTGCTGCAGGGATATAGTCTAAGAACATCTCTCTTAAAAGCAAAAAGCTAGTTCTTTTAATGGAATTTGCACAGCTTTAGAGGGTTTAAAGTAACTTCAATTGTAACTCCTATGCACTCTGTGATTATTTTAAAAACCTCTTTTCATAACTAAGTTCTCAGGACATATTTAAACTTAGTATTATTCGCAAACGGATTGTTCTGTTTATATTTTCTGTCACAAAGTGAGTGTCTGCAAAGGCAGGAATGCTAGCCAAGTGAACATTCAGAAGGAGCACAACGTTCTATAAGTGTCTGAAAAGAGGACAGGGCACAATAGAACAAAAGATGACTTTTTTTATTTCTTCATGAAGACTCTGTTTCTTCTTTGAGTGTAGAACTGGAAGCCCTAAATTCATCCTTTATCAGATAATTACAGTTTTAAAAGGAGTTCTCTTTTATACTTCCATTGCCAAATCAAGGTTACATATAATGCTAATAAATCTAACAATCCACCTGTAAAGCTGATTAAAGATTAAACAGATTGAGAATTCATAGCAATATTTATATATCATAGGTGGAGAAAAAAAAAAGTATTCAATTAAATAAAACTTTTAGCAACACTGCTTTGATCCATTTGTGTCCAAGCCCACTCAGAGCAAATTCTCTTGAAAATAAAAACTTGATCTTATAACAAAGAATGAGATATTTTTGAAAACTTTTTAAAATAAAAATTATAAAAGTGTAATTTAGATATTAAAATAATTGTCCTAAAGAGATGCAAGCTAAAGATTAATGAGGAGAACTCTTCCGGCATTATATAGATTATTTTACTTATTGAAATATGAAGGACAAAAAGAAAAGAATAGAGGATCGCGTCATTTATTCTTTTTAAGTGGCTTTCATTTAAAGAATATACTGGAACAACATGATTTTTTCAAGCTGTGTAATTGTTACATGGATGGGTTTTTTCATTTTATAAACTGCATCCTTTTATTGTCATCTCAGATGAGATCAGAAATTCCTCAGCTCAGACTGTGAGCTTTTATAGCACTCAGCAACAAGACAGTAAGTTACCGGCATTGATCTCAATCTCAGGTCTACAGGCAACGTGACTTAGAAAACCTAAGATTTCTCATGGTGTCATCAATGTGGTGTGAGAGGAGCTATTCCCATATGCTTGCATACCGACATTACTCAACACCTATCAAAACTGAAGAACTAATAGCCCTTCCTGGCTTACTATAACTTAACATTTCTAATGTCCCCTTCTAGCCTGGCAACAGCCCCTGAGCCCCAGTCAGCAGCACTCATGTTGTTTCAGCTATCTGAATACAAGCAGTGAATTGCACCCAGTTGTTATTTTTGTGGCAGCCTCTAAATATCATTTGCAAGCACAGTGTTCTCTGTCCCTGATTTTACAGGTCATGACTTGTATGACAATCATATTGCATATTAATATTATATAAATAATACAGGGGGGAAAAAAACACTTGTCCATTCTGTTTTGGCAAATAATGCATAAAATCTTTTAAACTTTCATAGCTACAAAAATCTTGCTGTAACATACAATGATGTCTAGTTGTTAAAGAGGAGTTTTCACCATTTGGCATCAGAAAAGTTTATAAAGGATGAAAATACAATCACCAACCATGAACTTAAGGAGTAGGATAATAAAGTGATGCCTCCAGCACCTTCCCAGGGAAATGAACTGAAAGACATTGGCTTCACATACTATACATAAGGCTGTATCAGCTATGGCAGGTGATAATAGGCGTCCTACAAAACTTTTGTGTCATTTAAGTGAAAACTTTTATCTGCAGATAGTGAAAATGCTTGGGAGACCATCTACATCAAGAATTAAGACCAGACTCCTTAGGTGGTGCCTGACTAGAATGAATTTCTGTCAATATTAGTTACTGCTAATATACTACATTGGAAAATATTAGTTGTGCTGCTAAGCATGCAGGAGAAATCCATACCAGTTTGCAATTAGTCAGCATAGTTGCTCAAGCAAACTTTTCATGAATTACAATGAAAATCTAGAAGGATGAAGAAAATCTTGGGACAGGGATTTCACCATCCTAGACTGATTCAACATCTGCTTTAATTTGATATTTTGTGTATTTTGATTTATATTCAGTTATATGTTTACTCCAGGATGAAGTAACACCTGGTTTTATACACGTAAACCAAAAGTTGGCTTCATTTGAACATTTAGACAATGGGAATTGATGGTCTTTAATACTGAAGAAATGGTATTATTACTTAATAAATTGAGTCAGTAGTTGAAAATAAAGAAACCAAAATGTGCAAAAGACATCTATCCCATTGACAATTATAAAACTGATGACTGCTATTCCAGCACCTTTACTCCAGTGCCATTCTCTCCTTGTGTTGCATTTTAACAACATGTCCAAGTCCTGCTGAGGATCCTTTTTTCATCATAAGATTATCTATGTTCTAAAATGGCAATAGAGAAAACAAGCAGACAGTTTAACAATTTGAGTATTTTCATCACCCTAGGGAACATGAAAATGACAATGTGAGCTGTAGAAGCCACTTTGACACTCCAGGATGCTGGCAGAGGTGTGGAAAACAACATCATCTCCCTCCCTCATTCCCATCCCTGGGCATCCTGAGCCATCCCTGGGACTGAATAGCCATGTTTTTCCTCCCTGAGAACAAGGACAATATGCAAATGAGCTGAAATCAAAAAGTATCACTAAAGTCTGAATCCCTGCCTGGAATAAATCTTTACTGTGAAGCCTGTGATGATATTTCAATGCTTTGAACTGTATGGAAATGATACAGAAGTAATCTTTAATGAAAAGATATACCAACTTCATTGAAGCATAATTCATGAAGAAAATTCTTTCTTCATTAAAAGAAAAGTTCATTAAATTCAATAGGTACTTGGAGGCACTGATTTAAGCACACCAGTTTCAATCCCTAGGAGGAAAATTATATCAAGAGTTCTCCCAACAGTTTCAGCTCTATCAACAGGCTAGATAACAAAATGACAATAGCATTTTTTATAGGTGGATACAGTCGATATAGCCAGAAACAGAGAAACAAATAAGTAAATCAATATATTTTGGCAACTGGATGAAAAATATTTATTCAGATTGCTACAGATATGTTAGCTGTAAATGAAATTAAGCCATACCCAAACTTGAACTGATTGAAAATTTATAAGATTTTTTAGGCCATTTCTTACATTTTTTCCCTCTGCAATTAATTGATACACTCTCTGCAAGAAGGTGCATAATTTGGCTTGTAATTTTTATATCAATCTCTTTATTCCCCTCTATGTATCTTTACAATGATGCAAAATTCTATAGGCTTTAGCAAATTAACTATGGTAGATACACCACATTGCGAGTACTTACCTAGAAACAGGACTAATTAATCTCTTTTTACTTCAAAGGAAACCAGATAAGTTTGCCATATACCAGGGCATGGAGCAGTACTAACAAAAGAGGAGCTCTTTTTCCTCCAGGAAAATTTAGCTTCCTTCCTTGCATGGAAAAACATTAACGTTTCTCTTTCAGAAAGAAACACTTAAATGGTAAAGTGCCTCAGGGCAACCCCTGTGGCATAATAGAAAAAGTTTCATGTCACACATCTTCCCCTCCCTAAACTGGTGGTACCGGTGTCAGTGGAGACTGACAAACTTGCCAGTCTCAACAGAAGAGGTAGATGTGTATCTCCCCTCTCAGGAAGCTTTACTTCTTCAAATACATGAAGATGTTCATGGGAGGTTGGTTAAGGATGGACACCAACTCACTGAACTAGTGAGGAGGGCTTTAAACAAGAGTCATGGGATAAGGACAAAAGGCCAACAGGGTATGCGTAAGAACAGCTTAAATTGTACAAGGACCTAGGAGACAGGGCTTCTCAGAACAGAGCTGAAGGATGGAAAAGAAGACAGTGTGTCAGTCCACAGAAAACAAGGGCAACATGGCACGGGTGTGTTGTAAGGATTTAGCCAGAAAAAGGATTTTACTAGAGTAACAGGATATGTCAGGATAATACCCATGACTAATGAATCGGTATAAATGGATAAAAATTAATGCAAATGGCCTGTTCTGGAACAGCAGGCAAGGCAATAGAGAGGAAATGCTGGATAAATTGAAAAAAGAATACTCAGGCTGCTTCAATAGGTGTCAGTTACAAACCAGCACACCAGGCAGGGCAGAACCCTCCAGAGTACAAAATGTGGTTCCCCCCCAGGAGATTTTAACGGATCAAATGCCAGAAGGAATAGGAACACAGTAGGACACAGTCTGCCAGGGTCATGACATGCACCATGAACTCTTTTTGTGCATGAAACCCAGCTAAATATCCAAACAGACCTGAATACAGGTGATCTGCAGAAAATTCAGCAATCAATGGATTGTGAACACCTGTTCATCCCGTGACTAGATATTGAATATTTTAACTAATTTTACTTTTTTCACAGAAATGTATGATAATTCTTTAGACTTTTATCCTGGTATCCAATATTTTCCATTAAAATCTATTATTTTACAAAAAGACTATATTTGAATGTGGAAAGGAAATGAGAACAAAAAGTAGAGTTTTGCTTAACGGAATGTAAAACTGATAATTATTGCTAATATTCATTTGTGAAGCATATTGCACTGAGCTGCCAAAGAAAATTCCTGCTGCCCTGCAATCTTGAAATGCTTTTCCTTCAAGAACTGAGTAATTTTGCTTGTCAAGAAAATAATCAGCATGCTTTATTCAATAGACTGGTTCCACCACCTTCTCTCATTCTTTTTCAAGTGGCAGAATACACTCTCTGCTTACCTTTCCCATAAATACATGCTTAGCATTTCTTTTAAATACCACACATTGTCACTATGTGCAATTAACCATCTTTGGCTAAGTAAGAAACTTATGCACGTTTCAGACAGACTGACAGGTGACAGAATTACTTCCCACGTTCATACACTGTTATGAAGCACAACTCCCCCACTGAAGACTGACAGCTGCCTGCATTTACAAAGCCAAACAGCTGCTCAGACTGATTTGTACCAACATACTAGCCAAGGTTGGGAAAATGTTCTTGTTAATTCTTATACCCACACTGTGGGTGGTAAAACAGGTTCGGTGATCGGGTTTTTCGTTCTGCCACAAGCAATTGTCTGATTTAAGATCCAGAGTTCCTAGATAGGTTCAGTGTTATTTCTTTGGTCTGTTTTTCACTTTTTACCTGTGAATGTTTAAGAAAGTACCATTGTTTACAATTTGCATGGCTTCACACTCCTTTTCACCATTTGTGACACAGAAGTAAAGGTTTATCTTCATATACAGCAGAGTACATGAGCTTTTGTAGTTTAATAGCTATTTCAGCAGAGGCCAGTTCATCTAAAAGACTTTCTGATAAAGTGGTACTTTCCCTGGTATATGAAGAAGGCTTTCCATGTGACTGAGCTAACCACAAGTATAGCTGGCGAGACATATAGAAGAGCAATTTCATTCAACAATGCTGGAGGACTCCAGAAGAGAAAGGTCTGCCAGATTAAGACCTTTATCAAGAATTTTCAATTACTACCTTGGTTCTGATAAAGTGACTTCTTCCACTATACTGAATGAAATCATTAGTGGCTTCAAAGCAGATGAGAGGAGCTTGTATGGGAGAAAATGAGTATGCAGTCATTCATCCTCAGTTGACAATCAAAGAAATTTCTTAACATAAAATGAAAGAAACATTTAAAACATTGGATGTACTTGCTTGTCCAGTATATAGTACTTGCCTGGTATATAGTTCTTGTCCTTATTTTGCCTGGCTGCTAATCACACTGAGTTAAATCTCACCCTAAAAGTAGTCCCCTAGAAGAAAGCAGAAATATGCAGTAAGGTGTTATGAAAGTACCAGGTTTTGAAGAATATTTGTATGTTACTCACTCGTGGAAACTTTTTCTGTTTGTTGTCAACAAGCACACTAGAAAGATCTTTTCCAGTCTTCAAAGGAGACCACAATTCAGCCTCAACCAGGCTTTGATCTGTGCTGCAGGAGAAATAAGAGGAAAGCATTAGACCTGCTTAAATTGATTCTCCTGCTAGTGGAGGAGGGGGTATACCTTGAGGCCTACAAATGTGGGTCCAGTCACCTGACATAAGGATTTCTCTTATTCACAGACTGCAGATAACTGCAGATAAAGGCAACCTGGTCCATTTATGTCATATTTTAACAAGGGAAGATGCTAACTTTATCTGGCCTTTTTTAAGAAGTATTGTGCACTGACTGAGGAAGAGCCAAAGAATATTACTAATTTAAAAGAACTGTAGTGGGCATACTCTGAAAGCACTTTTCAAAAAATAAAAGACATTGAGCAAAATGGTGTAAGACTAAGACAGAGAAGCTCATGTCTGTGGGTTATGAGTTGCTTACTAACAGGCTATGGGGCCAGTAGCTATCTGGACTCAAATCAAACAGCTTTACTCCAAGAAACAAAGCTGTGAAGTGGCACACAATCTGCTTCTCTCTGCTCATATACACATCAGTGACATTTTTTGAGGGAAAATCCCAAGAATTACCATTGGGATTTGCAGTTTCTTGAGAAAACAGAACTGTTGAGGAAACAGACCCACTCAGATAAGCTAATCTGTGCCCAGAATCTATTAGGCAACATCATTTCTTGTTTTGACAGAACTTGATTTCAATTAAATCATGAAATAAATGCAAAGCCTTGTGTTCCATTATCACTGAACAAATCCACAGCAAATAATTTTAATTAAATTATAAGGCGATTAAAATACCTTAGAGACAATATGGTTATGCCTCAGTGTTTGGCATATACCCATGGGGATTTAAGAAAATGCTGGAAAAAAACAGGCAGAAACCTTTTTCCTTTGTAATGAAAAAAATATACAATTCAAGGGAGATGATGATGATTTAAGAATTAAAATTAACAGAGATTCTGCAATAGAGATGAAAGGATAAAATTAGAATAAAAAGTGCTTTCTAGCCACATTTTTTAACTTTACCATTTAAATTTTATCATTTGATCAAGGTTCTAATGATGAGGAAAACTTTTGAAAACAACTAAGCCCAAGTTTCTTAATATCCAGCTATTTATTCTAACCTATACTGATAATATATAGTCCTGTTATATATAATAGCTTTATCAGATGAGACTAACCCAGCTCCTGTCAGTGTGCAAGATGAGCACAATGAGAGCTGACCTTGCTGTTTAAGACAGAGTTTTGGTATCCTGCAAGAATAGATATATGAACTGTAGCAAATTTTACCATTTCCAGACATCCATAAATTTGACACTACATTTTCTAAGGGATCAAGACTAAGGACAGACTCTAGGCAGTGTCTGTCTTAAGCTGGGATTTAGCCTTTCCCTTTAGCAAAAGTTTATTGCTGTTAAATGCTTTTGAAGATAGCTTCCGATAATCAATAGCCACGGCAAAGATGCAACATCAACTCTATACTTGCTAAGCTTATGTTTAACATAAAATTATCATCTGCAATGTAACATGGTGATTAATTGTGTTAGAGCATCCCTAGCCAGAATCCCTGTGGTGAAACTTACTATGAAATGAGTACCAATAGGTATTTGAACAACTTCAAAATTATAATTAATGACTGACAGCTCAAAAGCTAGCATAAACTCTCCCTGTACAAGAATTTCAGAATATATTTTTGTAGAAAGGAAAATTATACACTGAAACCAAAACATAGGAACTACTAAGTATATGCGTCACATTCACTCTCACTCTGGGATCTTATTTCTGTGCCCTCTTTCCTTTTAAATCAGAACTGAATTAAATTACCTTACAATTTGAAACTGTTCATGAAGAGCAACATCAGATGACCATTGCTCTTTCTGGAAAAATTGTGGAGGAATTGTTACATCATCAAGGCCATAGCTCGCTGGAATATGGGAAAATTAATCAATAGCTTCCCTAAATAGCTCCTCATAGCCTCCCTAACTACCTTCCCATAGCTTCCCTAAATAGCTTCCCTGTGTAAGCAAGTTTGTACAATAACTTCCCTGTGTAGTACCTTATCATATGTAGTTGAACATTGTAAAAGGTAGAAGAGCAAGACACCTTAGAAGATATTTTAGTATGCCAAGACACCATGAGAAACCAAAGATAGTGCACCTGCTAGTGTCTGGGAAAGATAGCAAGCGCCTGGGAAAATCAGCAATTTAGCTACAGTTGTAACCACAGGTAGAAGAACTATGTAATAGACTATGAAATCATAATTAGCCAATGAGAAGTCTGATGCCCTGTAAACGCCTTCGCTTTGTTAGAACACTATATAACTGTATTGAGTTTGCCAATAAATTTGGAGCTTGTCTATCAATCATATTGATTGCGTGAGCTTTCCCCCTCCACGACAAAAAATCAGAACATGCATGTGATCTATACAACAAAGGTACAAAACATTTGTTAATGTGAAGGTTTATTGAAAATATCAATGGGGGCTGCAAATGAAGGTATGTCAGGTGAGATGCTCTTGGGAAACAATGACAAATAAGCAGTAGTCCATGTGGCCAGTGCAGGTTTAGACAGCAGAAAACACTAGAGCTGTAACAGTAGCTGCAAAACACTGAGTAGAGATTATTTTCCTGTGTCCCTGCTAACTCATAGTAAGAAGAGCTAAACAGAGTCTATGCTCCCTTTATTAGTATTCATTTTTGTGCCCCCTTACTACATCTTTCTTAAGTTGCTGTTTGGTAATTGTGAAAGGCCTGATGAAAAAAGCACAACTAGAAGAGCTTGCATTTCATTCCTGATAAGCCCAGTATAAAGCTTTCTGAAAGCAATGTAAATTTTCTGTTATCTCTGGTGAATTTTATTTCAGACTCCCTTTGGGCTCTGTAATATGCAAGTTATCGAACATAGTCAAAATGGAAAAAAAAATAAAGTGCATTACCAGAAAGCTTGACTCAAATCATCATCAGTTCTTTGTTTGTCACTGAAAGGCAACATTTTTGTTCATAGTAGAAAATATTGGTTTCAGTTGCACAGTTTTTCTTACCATCTGAAAAATTTTTACTGAATTTTATAAATATGGGAACATTATGAGCTTCACAACAGTGTATGGTTTCATCAAGAATAATAAAACAATTTTTAAGTTCCTGGTGCTAGAATTATAAAAATACAAAGGTTTTTTGCATTGCAGGAGAGAAAGTAAATGTCAAAGAATTATCTCCATCTTGAATTAAACAAAACTAAAAATATTGGAAAAAAATATAAAAATTATTTTCCCCAGATTTATATGAGATCTGATAGAGATCTATCTTAAATATTGTTAAAATTCAATGGATTTTAGAATAGTTTGTTTTGAATGTGTTCATTCAAGATTTATGTTAGCATTAACTGAATTGTAAAGTCAAAAATTCTATGGCAACACAACACAAAATGTCTTGTTTTGAAAATATCTGAGGAGGGTAATTTATCATTATTTTAATCCATGTCCATCAAACAATTGGTTCTATGTTGTCATGTAACCAGATAAGAAGCGGACACTTTTATTTACTTGCGTTTCAGGTCTGTCTACATATGTAAGGCAACTTATGCCTGGGCTTCCCCAGCACTGAAGCTAAAGATATCTGCAAGTGGGTTTGAGATCCTAATGTGAATATCTAGGTGGAGTTTAAGTATCTCTGGAGCTTGGCCCCTCAGAGCCGGAAATAATCCCATTCTTCCACAGGGAGAGTGAAGGAGAGGACACAGAATTCAGACTGGCTCGATTACAGTTCAGGCAATGGCACTGGTGGCCCAAGTGGCTGGAAGGGTAAGAGGTAGCAAGCTCAAGAGCTCAAAATCATGTCCTCAGTCACAGCTAGAGTGATTCTGACCCCATTTCAGGTGCATGTAGAACTCAGAACAAGCTCTCCTGTTCTCTGTCACATCCCCCATGGAGTTTCCACTGAACCTGGGGGATGCAAGAGAGGGCTCATCTGCCCCCCTGCTCTCCCTGTGCTGTGCCACGCTCTTTGCTGTTCCCATTGAGGAAGGCTTGTCACAAGGGTGAGGCATGAGTGACTCCTGGAAGAGCTCTGCCCACAAACTGCGTGCCAGATCTGACACAAAATACCAATTAAAGAGGTTGGCAATGTTTGCTCTCCTGCTTACAGCTGGTTGAGTGCACTCTCTAGGCTGACCCCAAACAAAAGGACAGACCTGCTCAGGGATTCCTGTTCTCACATATCTCATCACCCACTTCAGAAAAAGACACAAATTCAAGGTAATGCCAGTGTGCAAGAACAGCCTGTGTAAGCAAACATAATCCCCAAATTTCCTAGTTTTGAAGCTTAAGAATGAAAGCATCAACCACCTCCAAGTGCAATGAGATTACCATGGATCTAACAAGAACATCATAGAACAAGTTCCTTCGCCTTTTCACTCCCCATTAATTTAATATTTCCCTATTTATTTAAACATCTGCAGAATTATTATACAGTTGAACAGCATTGAGATCACAGCCATTTAACTATCTTCTACAGCTGAACACTGTCTGAGTTGAAGTATGATAATCCACATTAAAGATGGATTTGTGACATTAGCAGTCAGATTTTATAACTGTTTATAATTCCAGCTGGGCAATTAAACACTGTTAATTTTTGGAACCCTACTTCACTTAATAATGTAACAGGCACTTTCATGATTATTACAAGATTAGACTAACCATAAACTCTCATAAACTCCCTGCTGGATGCTAAAAGCTTTTTTGTGACAAAAGTCTTCCACTGTGTGACAATTAAGGCATATATATAGCTTCTTACTTTCCAAATCTCCCATGTCCTATTATTCTCCTTTGCTGTCATCTTGTCTGCTGAAAATGCATAGCATCTTCTGATGGACCTCTGCTCAGAGTCTGACTCAAAAAAAGACTACATGAAAACATGTTTTTCAAAGTGTTTCTGAAATATGAAAGATTTTAAAACCAATTTAAGCATAATAAAGGGTAGAATTTATTTTGCTGAGTAAAAATCATGCATAAGAACAAGATCAAGATATGACACAGGGTCTCCTATATCTATGTCTAAGCTGAAGCCGTGACTGCTGGACCCTTTCTCTCATATTAATTGGTCTTGGTTTTAATTGTTTTCATTCTTCATGACTAACGTGATCTTACTTCTTATGTGACTTACTCATGTATGCAGTTAGTGCTGAACATGTACTGAAAGAAGTCATTAAGAAGTGATGATATCCCACCATTTTGCATGCTTAGCCATGGCTGAATTCAGTTTTGCCATGAGTTTAGAGGATGGGCTAAAATGAAGAGCCAGTTTTTCATAAAACAGATGTTTGAGTTCACATGCTAGCAAGGTACAAATTGCTTTAGCTTTCTTATTTTGAAAAAGTGTCTTTGTTATTTAGCTCAAGTCCCTTCCCTGGAGCAAAGTAATCTAAATGGGTATTTCCCTTTTCTTACATCTCAAGAATAGTGAGAGAAAAGATAAAAGGGAAAACTGTAGGCATCTCTAAACTGTTAGGAAATCAGCATTCAGAAACAAATCATAAAAGTTCCCTAAGTCAAAGTGCTTTTTTTAAAAGAAATATCCTCTTTAAAAGTGATGACTATATTATTTCCCAAGCTCCAAAAGAAGTTAATTTAAAAATCGCCCCAAGAAAGAGGACTGCATAATATTCTTGCAGTTACTAATTTTCAGGTTCCTTATGATTTAATTAACATTCTTGTAAATTACTCAGCAAAAATTTTGCTACAGGGACACGGACCCACGTCATAAGCAAAGATTCAAGCACTCCGAATATAAAGAGCTCAATATGAGATGCAGGTTTTTAAACACGAATTCTGCAAATGCATTTTCACATCTCAGATACTTTGAAGAAGATCAGTGGTATCCTTGGGCGCATTAAAGAGTGTGGCCAGAAGGTTAAGGGAGGTTATCCTCTCCCCTAGTGAGTCCCCATGTGGAGTACCGTGTCCAGTTCTGGGATCCACAGCTCAAGAAAGACAAGGAACTACTGGAGAGAGTCCAGCAGAGGGCCATGAAGATGATTAGGGGACTGGAGCATCTCTCTTATGAGGAGAGGCTGAGGGATCTGGGTCTGTTCAGCCTGGAGAAGACTGATAGTGTACCTTATCAATTCTTGCACATACCTAAAGGCTAAGTGTCAAGAGGATGGGGTCAGACTATTTTCAGTGATCCCCAGTGACAGGACAAGGGGTAATAGGCACAAACTTGAACACATGAAGTTTCACCTGAACCTGAGGAGAAACTTCTTTACTGTGAAGATGACAGAGCACAGAAACAGCCTGCCCAGGGAGGTTGTGGAGTCTCCTTCTCTGGAGATATTCAAAATCTGCCTGAACACATTCCTGAGCAATCTGGTCTAGGTGAATCTTCAGCGGGGTCGGTTGGACTAGTTGATCTCCAGAAGTCCCTTCTAACCATTTCCCTACTGTGATTCTGTGATTTAGGCCAGTACCAGAAGGAGAATGTGAGATCAAGTTTGTTAATATTAAAATAGCAGATATCATTTGACAAACAAAAATTGCATTTCAATACACAAAATTTTACGTTTTTCACTGCTTCCATATGGAGCATTATTGATTATGTTTTCTTAACTATCTGCATTACAGGCATCCATGTTCTTCATACACTTCTGTTGCTGCCAAATTAAAAAGGAAATCATTATATATACCCTAAATTATGGATATTAAATTACAGTTAAGACTACGGCAAGTACATAGGCAGTAATTTTAACATAACATTTGTGAGTAAATTGGTAGTGAATAAACAGCGGCACATGCTCTAGTACAGGACTGCAAGACTGCAACCTTGGTGCTTATCCAGGATCCTCCTTCTTCAAGGGAGAACAGGTCATTTAATACCACCCAACAGAAGGTCTCATACAGAGCATGGACTTGATGTTCCCTGTGGTCATTCAGCTAAGCAGAGGTGGAAGGTTAATCTTTAAAAATGTTTGGTCATTTGTTTTGTGACTGCAAAGTTAAAACTCCCCCCTTCCCCCACCTATCGTAGGGTCAAAGAATTTGCTTTCTCCCCAGCTGGAAACATAAGGGGTGGGAGCTCTTCAAACTGATAATCAAAAGAGGAAAAGAGAGTCAACAGATTATTAACTCCTCAGCAGGGAAGACATTATTACAGTCAAAAGACTTCAAAATCTCCTATCTTATGCTATTCATTAACAGACTTTCAGACCTCTTTGTCCTCAGAAGAAGAGTGAATGTATTTCTTCAGTGGTGTGTCTTTTGGGGAGCTGAAGCTAATAGTATGAAGTCTGTTGTCCAATTATTTGTCTCAAATATGGCACTTTTGTAAATGTCAGTGCTAGATGGGTATTAGTCATCCATCTGTACATGTTACTGAGCCTTGCTAAGCAATAAAAGAAAACTACTGCTGAACTCTGGAAAAAAGGAGGAGTTTAAAATCTTTTGTATTTCTCACTATCCAGCACACTAAGCAAATGTCTAGTGCAGATTCAACATATTAATGGGACTTCTAACACTAAGTAAATGGCATATTTAAAAATGAGAAAAGGATTCTATCTCCTTTTTGTCACAAAAGAAATTTTATTGGAAATTACATTACAATACTAACATAGTTCCAGTTGTGAAGCATGGTTTTGGATGTATTTTATTTTCAGACAAAAATATGTTTCCAAGATCAAACTTAGACTTTTATTGCTTCATTGCACTATCTAAACTTGTTTATCATGCACTAATAGACCTATCATTGACAACGTCAATAACTTTATGTTATAATAGTCTCGAGCATTCTAAGAAAAGTTTACAAGCAAGAGCCTCATGGAATTCATTTTCTGAGACAACAAATACCTGCCAAATACTTTTAGCAAGCTCAGGTTCACAACTATGAAGACCNCTGAAACTAATAGTATGAAGCCTGTTGTCCAATTATTTGTCTCAAATATGGCACTTTTGTAAATGTCAGTGCTAGATGGGTATTAGTCATCCATCTGTACATGTTACTGAGCCTTGCTAAGCAATAAAACTACTGCTGAACTCTGGAAAAAAGAAGGGGTTTAAAATCTTTTGTATTTCTCACTGTCCAGCACACTAAGCAAATATCTAGTGCAGATTCTACATATTAACGGGACTTCTAATACTAAGTAAATGGCATATTTTAAAATGAGAAAAGGATTCCATCTCCTTTTTGTCACAAAAGAAGTTCTCTTGGAAATTACATTAATTTTACAATACTAAAATAGTTCCAGTTGCGAAGCATGGTTTTGGATGTATTTTATTTTCAGACAAAAATATGTTTCCAAGATCAAACTTAGACTTTTATTGCTTCATTGCACTATCTAAACTTGTTTATCATGCACTAATAGACCTATCATTGACAACGTCAATAACTTTATGTTATAATAGTCTCGAGCATTCTAAGAAAAGTTTACAAGCAAGAGCCTCATGGAATTCATTTTCTGAGACAACAAATACCTGCCAAATACTTTTAGCAAGCTCAGGTTCACAACTATGAAGACCTTTACTAGAACTTTATTATACACTCTATTGTTACAAAAGAAAACAAATGTGTAAAACATGCTATAAATACAGTACAGATATAAATTTCAAATATGAATACACAAAATTCACAGGAATGAAGATAATGTCATTAGTATATTCAAAGTGATCACGATGTAACTAAAATTACATGGAAATGTTCATTACATTCACACATATCAATATAGACATTTGCTACATTTGTTGTAAACTTAAAGATTGATTACCTCAAACAGGAAAATTATTAAATGTGCCCTCTAGAGCTGACTCATTCTTTAAACCATCAATGGCATAATTGCTTGCCTGACACTGTATATGCTGACTAAGAAGACATTTAAAATGTGAGGAAATTTTACTCAAAAGAAAGATAATTAAAGTATCAAAGAAGTTTTTTTGAGTGAGTGTACAATACAAATAAATCATTCTTCCTGTTACTCAGTATACTATGCAATGATAGCACATTCTGTTGTGCACAGATATGTCCTCTGTTTTTGTTTCCTGCAAATCGATAATTCATTCTACAAATCATATCTATTATATATTTCATGATACTCAGATTTAAAAAATTACATATGTATAAACTGAAATAATCAGTAAATGTCTTTATCAGTTCAAAATGTATAATTCCATATGAAGAATATATCTAGACTCTATTTTAAGTCTTAATTTCACTTTAATAACATTGGAGAACAAGAACTTTGCTTGTGACTCAAAATTTTTAAGAACAATACTACATACAGAATTTTAGTAAGACTAGGTGCCAGACTGATCCTTGAGTGACCACAATAAGAACACTTCAGTTTTGTGATTGTGCACAAAGCTGAACTTCTTGGCAAATATTTTTTAAAATCTTTCAGGTTTATATTACAGACACAAATATGCAATTTTTTGGACAAATTTCCTTTAACTGTTAATTTTGGAATTTCTCAGTCACAGCTATATCACATCCTTAAATTTTCTAGATCTTAAAAATTTTAGAGGCAAAGGTTAAATTCTTATCAATGGAAACATTTTCTTTCCATTTTCTTTTTATTTTGACTTCATAATATTTTATGTAATTTTTTTGGCTGCACACAAGCTATCATCTCAAAGTGAAAAAAATGAAATGCCTTCTCAGAAAGAAGAAAAATACTGCTTTGGAGACATTAGCATTCTCAGAATTTTTCCACAACTTTTCTTGTAAACAAATCTTCAATGAAATCAAAATTTCATTAACAAAGAAACTTTTCAAGAGCTCCATGTTAGAAAACAGGCTAGTGAGATGTTTTTAATTTCTGACAGTAAACTCTCACACATAAAATCTTTTGGTCTGCTGTCCACCTCTCATTTAAAACATCCTAAAGCAGGCAGTTTTGTGAGCCATGAAATTTAGCAGCCATATGAATAAGTATTCTGGTAAGAAAGAAATGCTTATCAGCATGCACATACCCAGCATTATCTACCCTTCACCAAAAAGGTCAATTTAGTAGAAACAAAATATTTTCCTCATTCACTTCTTGCTTAGTAATTATAACATCAGCAAAGCAGCTGCAGTGTCTGGGTACATTTAGATCTTCTTTTGTAGCCAACCAGCTTGTGGAGCCACATTTTGTACATCTTACAGTCACATATTCTTTAATATAGCTAGGCTTGTTCTTGGTTATGATTATTCTTACTCTTCGCCTTTCCTTAGATGCAATGTATAACCTCCTCAAAGCCAAACCCATCAGTCAGCCCTGTCCCAAAGCTTAGTTTTGACCCTAGGCTTGCCTGGATTTTAGCTTGTCCCCTGCTTTTTCCATACTGTGGAAGATACATTCTCCACTTGTGACTAAGGTAATGAAAAGAGCAACTCAGTCTGAGTGCAGAATTTCAACTCTTGTGTTTCAAAATAGCCATATATTGCTGTCATTTTGTTCCCAAACATGAGATTATGGTACTAGGGGTCTGGCATCAGCCGTTAGGTGCATTGGGCACTTACAGATGGAGGAGTCACAGGCAAATAAGGTGGTTTCATGAGACAGTCTCTCCATCTGTCTCTCCATCCCTTTTCCCTTACCACATAATGCCCGTTATGACTATATAGAAACCTAGGAGCAAAACAGACAAGTACATGACATTTGATACTCAATTATCTTGAAAAAATAATTAAATTGTCTCATTTTTTAGAAATCTGCATTGAAAATGAAGTGACATATAAGGCATTTTCCTTAAAATGCTAATCAAACAATAAGCAGGTGTTTGGAAAATTAAAAAACAGTAGATATTCTCTAAAAAAAATTAAAATTAAAATTCACCTTGGCAACAGCCTGCCACAACCCACACTGCATGCTCACTCTTGGCAAAGAGGTTGCAGGGTTTGTTACAAAAGTGGGCATTTACAGGAAGGAACAAAGCTAGAGTTTCTCAAGATCCATGCTGCTCAATCCTTTTTCTCGTTCTTTACTCACCTCTGGCTCTTCTTTGATGTAGACAGGCAAGAGGTTTTTGTGTGACATTTGGCACATGGAGAGAGAGTGAGAAGGGAGAGGGAAGCATCCCATCCTGCTCTGCACCACAGTTTGCATGGACTTCAGGGACCTCTTTCAGTCCAATTACAGGAGTATCATAAAACCAAACTCTATTAAGCAAGACACCAGAATTTTACAACAATTGGTCTCAAACTATAGGTAGCATTATGTTGGAGGAGATTCCCTCAGACATGGGAACTAAGAGAGCTCCCACTGGTGTCTGTCTCAGAGGTATATGTGTTCACGTTAGGCAATAAGATTATAGAGACTGTGGCTGCAGCTCTCTCCCTAGCCTGGGCCTGTATCACACAGCATCAATAAACAGACACAAAAGAACATTAGAAAATGGAGGATTTTATTTCAGGGGAGGCTCTAGTACAGCCTCACCACTATTAAATCTTTGATCTTGTAATAGTTTAGAAACTTTAACTACTCATCATACTTAAGCCTGAAGAGTTAGTCTGATTAATGTATTCACACACACAGAATACATTAAATTAATTTTCTAAATTAATTCCTTGAGTTTTACAATGTCTGTGCTAACATGACGCATAGGGCTATGGCAAACTAAGACACATTCTATAAGAAGACTTTCCTAATCAGCTCCAGTTTGAACAAGAAAAGTAATCTAGATCTCTTGGAGAAAGCGCTAAGGTAAAAAATCATGCAGCTGCACGCATCTGGCAGAGCACTGACAGGGTTGAAAGATACTTTGGGCTAGAAATAAAGCAACAGAAAAATCATAGATGAAATGTTATTAAAAATGATACCTAAATCAATACCTTTTCAGTCTCAGGACCTTCTTTTCTTACAGTGACAAAACAACAGCAGAAAAATCCAGTGCCTCTTGCAGCTGCTAACACTGTCTGGTTTGGAGCCAGCTAAACTGAATCTGGAGGGAAGCAGAGGAGAGCTGTGGATGCTAGGCAATGACAGAGCCGCACTGCATCCTCCATGTCCTTCCTCAATTATTTCCACAATTGACTGTAGCAGCAGTTTCTCTATATGTGCTCCATAAAAGGCATTATAAGCAGAGGTGACAGAAGACCAAGGCAGACACACTACAAGACATTTAGATTAGGATGCAGCAGATTAATTTTGTAAAGTTCCGGGGATCTGACTGTGGCACTCTTCTATTTTGAAATTATAAAAGAAATTGCAGTTGATTACAAAGCATAGACATTATGCAACTGAATGTCCATTAATATCATGTACATCAATATTATCCAAAAATGAAAGAGTAACCAAACATCTGTAAAACTTCAGTTATCATTGGATATAGAGACTGTGTCTTCAGTAGTTCAGAGAAGTTTACAGGACAAGATAAAAATCTATCATTTAGTAATTAACATAACAATAAACAATAACTTCTAACAGTTCTCAAGGCAAACTGAAGAGTGCATGGGCCTTCCCTAACAAAGGCATTTAGAAGTTAGTCACAATGAAAATGAAACCTGGTGGGCCCATTTCATATCTGCATTCAGGCTAAATGTAAAGGGGCAAGTAAATTTACAAACACAAGGTATAAAATGTGGATAAAATTAAAAGCAAAGAGTTTAAAGAGAGGTGCAGAAAGAACATCAGAGAAAGCTAAAGGAGAATTATTGGGGCATTGCATTTTATTCTCCTGTTTTAATCATAATCCCACAATAAATGTTGGCTTTAAAAATACAGAGTAAAATCAATCTCAATGCAATAGTAAATGTAAAGGAGCTTTTACACTTTATCAAAAGGAGCTTCAAGGTGAAAAAGAGCCAATTACCAGCCTCTTGGCAGCTTTGAAACTCTCCCTCACTTCTAATATCAATATCCATTATTAAAATCACTGCTTCTCAAATCTAGCAATTGAAACTACTGAGATCCTTGTATTTGTTCAGTCTGCCAACTTTCACTGCTTTAATCTATTTTTATGGGATGACAAAGGACTGAAATAGGTAAGAAATCTGTTTTCAGTGGATTTTACACGCCAGTGTCAAAACTGGCATGAATGGTGAGTGTTGCTACACCACGACATATGTTCACAGTATGCCTGGGGGCCTGAGTTTGCGGTTGATGTTTCCTTTCCCTGAACAGATGAGAGAAAAAAAAAAGGCTGCAGGAGGTTTAAAACCCAAAGACTGTCAAGTATAGATTGTTCATGTGGGTCTCTCAGCTCCTCTTCTGTCACCATGAAGGTTTCCAAAATCATGATTCAGGCTCTGTCATAAAAATACTGCTCCACAAGCAGTATATTTCTGTAACTAATGATCTTTCGGCTGGTCACTCTTTGTCCCCTAAGCATCACCACAAAACTCCTCCCTCTACCCACACAAGCTCCAGTACTTGACCCTCACGCCTACCAGCCAGGGACTGCCAGCTGGCTTATAATAACCTGAGCTTCAACAGCTACCTGTATTTTTTTTCCTTTTATATTTTTTTAATCTCACTATCTGTTCTTTAAGCATTCACCAACTAGAACTAGAGATGGATTACATAGTACATACAAGGCCTGCTAACTAACAAAAGCAAATAATCAATCACTTCTGCTTTCTTTACTTACAAAATCAAGCTAAGACCAGCAGAAGCTAAATTGTTTTTATTTCCCTCTCATTGAGGATATTCTGACATTTACTTTTCAGGTTCTTCTCTTTGTCATTAGGACAACTAAAATAACACACTCATTTTTGTTATATGCAAGCAGGAAATGCCATTTTTTACATTTCTGCTGCAAACCAGAGCTTTAGCAAACAGCACTCAGGGATTTCTGTCACAATTCCACAGATTAGCAACACTGCTGTTTTGTAGTCCACAGTTCACCTGCTAAAAGAATACTTCCCCAGATGAACAATATTGTAGAGATGTTGGAGACTGTGAAGAATATAAAATGCAAGTGACAATCCATGACACATGGATTGAGTTAGGGGAAAATTGAATATGCATTTATGTAAGCAGCTGTAAAAGCAAGTATTTTATTCAAACAGATGCAAACTGTGAAGCAGGGGCAGAATATGGAAGGAATGGAGACAGAGATGGAGTGGAAATATTTGAAAATAAAAAACTGAGAACCATACAATAGAACACAGAGATGGTGATCTTCACTCTGTGTGGCTCAGCCTGGAAATTCAGCCAGCACTCTGTGACTGCAGGTAAAAGAAGAGAGTATAGGAATATTTGGTGTTTGCATATATTTATGTCACCAGTCGTGATAGGTAACACCATGAATACGTGAGAGAGAGTAAGCTCACAAATGGAACCTTGAGTCAAATTGGAAGATTGTCAGTGGTATCTGAAAATATCACCCTGCACTTATCTTTTCCTCTTGGTAGGTTGCATCTGCCTTCATACTGTTACTCAGTGAATAATCTGGGAAAAGGTGTGCAGAGGTGATTCAAATAATTTTTTACTTGCATCTTCTGAAGTAATTTTATACCTCACCCCCCAGTCCTTGTTCTTCAACTAGCTAATACAAGTTCTAGGAAATTTAATCACAAAAAATATATAAATTAGTAGGCATTCTCAGAAACAAAAGGTGCCCAGCAGAATGGGGACATCTGTACAACATGAAACCACCTCTAAGTCATTAGAAGATAATCTATAGAACAAAACTGTTGCAATAAATGTGTAGAAATATGAATTGTTATGCAGGCAACGGGGCTGGATTCACACAGTACTTCACACCAACCATTTTGATGCCTTGGCTTATAAATACTGGAATTATCATCCTTGTTGGTAGAAGTTAGCCAGCACTTGTGTTCCCTTGGGTGTCCTCTTTTTTTTATTTTAACATTTCCTTAAGAAATCTGATCAAAACTGAATGTTTCCAATTGCACCTGGAGAGAAATACTGCTGCTGCAATCTTGTCTGGTTGCTGTGTGTGGTAAACAGGCAGCTCTTTCCTTCTGCAAATCACTTCTTAGTTCTCTTCTTTCATTTCACATATTTGGACTAAGTTTTGCAAAAGTGATTTCTAGCAGTTTATGCAGATCTTGAAAAGCTGACTTGTAAAACTGTGTAATGCCACTACTGTTAGCAAAGCCTCTCATTTCTGTTTGTCTCCAAATAATAATATAACCAAAGGTGCCATTTCATTCATGATACTCTTCATAAGAAGGATTAAAACAAAGACCACAGAACAGTTTTAGGGAATTCCCTCCTTACTGAATCCATCCTACAGTTAGTTAAGATTTGTCTGGGTATTTTCTCCACTCCATTAAAAAAAAAGTTTTGCTTTGTGCTAGATAATTATTACTAAAAAGATCCAGAGGCAATTCTACATAAATGAGAAGATAGGATTAAGTACGTAGACATTTGTTTCCACTACAAAATTAACACCTCTCACAGTGCAAAAGCCTGGGCAGTCACCAGGTTGCCTAAACTAACAGGGAGAAGAGAAGGGTTAGTTCTGATCTCACTGAAGAGAGGAGGGAGCAGCTGCTCAGCACTGGAGCACACAGTGTGCCAGTGACAGCTTGTGTGGGAGGTTAAACCTTCATCACCTTTCCAGTCAGTCTTGAGCCTGGAAGACAACACAGCAGCATCTTATTTGAGTTTTTAAAGAAAAATATGAAAAATTATGATTTCATCTCAAGTCTGCCTAAAGAGATTTAGCAATGCTATGAAGAGTAAGTCTTGCATTTACATGACATTGGCACTTCTGTCTACAGTAACCGTCTCCTAAAAGTGCTCCTGCAAAAGAAGCTACATCACATGTGCAGACAAGAGCCGAACTGTGCAGTGATGTTTAACTTAAGATGCAGCTCACAGGCTGGACTTAAACCAGGATGCCTGTTCATAACAGACACTGATTTTAATCAGCCTTGCAAAGACTATCACACAACAAGGATGTTCACAAGAGGATATGCCCACATTCACACTTGGAGTTAGCACAAGCTGGCATTACTCTGACTATTGAACATGTGAACAAAGAAATTCACATGCAAGGGAACTTGGGGGAGTCATATTCCTGCAGCAATGAACTGAAGTGGGATGTGACAAGTAGAAGCACAGGAAAGAGCACAGGAAAGACAAGCAGAGAGCACAGGAAAGCTTGCCATCATGGTGACAAAATGCTAGATCGGTGGATTTCCCCAACCTTCCCCACTGCTTTGTAAAGTGCAGCACTGCTAGCTGCCCTGCCTCCTTAGCAAAGCAATCCAAGCAATACTTTGAGTGGAAGGAGGCAGATCCCTGGGACAAAGCACAGCAGCTGCTCCCAGTCAGGCAGCTGGGTTTGGGAAGGCACATTCAAAAGTGGGAAGTACCTCCAAGGTCTGTTTGTCCCTCTTATGGGAATAAGGAAAAGAACGTGGAAGGATTTGAAACAAACTGAAATACAGATTTTTTTTTTGTGATGTTTGTGTATTTGTTTCATGATTCATTAGAACAGGCAGGTTACTTCTTTCATTCTACTGCAGAAAAAGTGTGAACTAATGCATTTGGTCAACATGAGAAAAAAAGGGATATTTACCATGCTTTGCACTTTAACTTGAAAGTGCTGAGATATTGCAAAATCTGAATGCATCTTGAGAAAAGACAGCAACAGATCTCTTGGCCAATAATAAACAATAAATTTTACTGAAGATTTAAAACAGCTCAAAACAATTTAAAAAAAAGTAGAAATGGAAAAAAAATAATGTAAGTATGAAATAAAAACTGTATGTGACCTTTCCAGAGAGTTATTAGAAAGAGAAATTGATGAACCTGATATGAAAATGGCAATAGCTATATTGAATTCCATGAAAATGCCAGGTCACAATGGGCCTGGATGTTGAGTTTTACAGGCCATTCATTCTGAAGATCTTCCCACATTGCAGTAAAGTGTACAACCAATTGTTAGATAATGCTCTATAACCACAAAGCCTCAGGGAACCACTGATTATGACTGTCAGTGTCCATATCCCCAACCTTTTAATTGTGCAGATTTGTATTAAACATGCAATTGTCTTTCTTTTGCAGCCTAAGGAGCATTTGCCCATAGTCTGTGGGGAACTGCCTGACCTTCTTTTCCTCCAGCTGCCAAACATACACAAGAGACATTACTAATAATGTTTGTCAGTAAACAATAGCAGTCATACCACAGAGACGTTATGCAACTGAGAGTACAAATCATGATAAAATTTCCACATTAACAGGAAGCTAATATACTTAGAGTGCCCCAGAAGCACAGAACAAAGTGGAAAGCTTCATTAGTAAACCTTAGTTGTCCACACTTTCTCTCCAACCATCCTTTTGCTCCTACCCTAATCTTATTGCCATATTTCCTCTCTGCCCACACTTGCACATACACACCTCCTCCACAGCAGCTCAAATATCTGAACATTTCCATGAATGTCAACATGCACCCAGGCCCTCTGTTCTCACAGGTCATCTACTTCTTCCCATAGACAATTTATGTCCAGCCACAGGCATGTTGTGCATGCTATTTTCCCCTGTTTGTTCCAGTTCCCTCAAGGGTGTAGTTGCTGTACTTCCTTCCCTTTGTGAAGTTAGCCTCTGTCTTTAATGAGATCCCTGAGGTAACTTTTGCCATCAACATCTTTTCATTCCTAATGTTTTCAGGATAAATTGAATGAAGCACAATGACAGCCCAATTCATTTACACAGGATACATGGCATTGACTGGAGGACTGCTCCACCTCTCTCCTAAACAGAGTGCTACTTTATACTCCATGATGATCCATCACCATGAAGTGCTCTGTTCCCTCTGCTTCTGAGTATGTTGTCAAGAAACCGACAAAGTTTTGAGGCTCCTTCGGAACTACTCCAAAGACCCATTAGTGCATTCCTCTGCAAAATGCTTCAATGTTATCCCATTTATCTCTAGCTACCAATGCTGGAGTGTCTAGGGATGATGCTAAAGGAAAGCTTCTTCAGGGTCCTGAGTCACAGAAACTCTACAGGAATTATTACTAGTATCTGACTGTTCCTGGTCTAAAAAGGAGAGTTCTTATCCTAGCTGTGACTTTTAAGTGGCAGCTGGAACTCAAACAACTGGGAGCCACTTCTCTCAGAGAGGGAGGACAGTCTTTACCCAGGAGCTTGCAGGGCTTGTAGATAGGGCTTTAAACTAGATATGAAGGGGGAGGGTGATAACACCAAGCTAGCCTGTAACAAGCAGCGGGAGGACTGATGTCAGGGGTCAGGTGTCAGGGAGGATACTTTTCTAAAAGATCTTATAGGTAATAAAGGGTCCACTGGGAAGGTGTTACAACTGGCATCTCAGCTGAAGTGCCTTTACACTAATGCACAAAGCTTGGGTAACAAGCAGGAGGAGCTAGAAGTTATTATGCTACTAGAAAGTTATGATCTAGCTGCCATCACAGAAATATGGTGGGATTAATCCCATGACTGGAGTAAGGCTGGGAAGGAAGGGTGGAGGCGTTGCTCTCTATCTCAGGAAAGGGATAGAATGTGAAGCACTGTCGAAGAGTAGGCACAAACAGGTTGAAAGCTTGTGGGTCAAAATTAAAGAGAGAAGAACCAATGGAAACCTTGTGATTGGTGTATACTATAGCCACCCAATCAAGGATAGCCAACCAATGAAGTCTTCCTACAGGAGAGGTCACAAGCTCCCATCCTAATTGGGGATTTCAACCACCTCAACAGAGTGCAGATTTAGACTAGACATTAGGAAGAATTTCTTCACCATGAGAGTGGTGAGGCACTGGCACAGGTTGCCCAGGGAAGCTGTGGCTGCCCCATCCCTGGAGGTGTTCAAGGGCAGGTTGGATTGGGCCTTAGGCGGCCTGATCTGTTGGGAGATGTCCCTGCCCATGGCAGGGGGTTGGAACTAGATGGTCTTTAAGGTCCCTTCCAACCCTAAATATTCTATGATTCTATTAACTATTCACATGCTTTTAGCTCTAGAGATCTCTTGCTCAAACTCCTGTACAATCTCCCAGTGCAAAATCAATCTCCATAAGCACACTGACCAGCAAGGGAGAGCATGTCAGGGAGTAAGCATGAACCTTAAAATAAAAATCCTTCATCATACAAGTGAGTACAACTGACGTAGGTGGCATGGAAAGGTTGTGACATCTCCATCCTAGAGAGTTTCAAAATTTGAGTAAACAAGGTCATGGGCTACCGCATCCAACTTTCAACAGGTATCTAAACTAGATGACCTCCAGATATCCCTTCTGGCCTGTCTTTTGCTGCAATTGTTTACTTCCACTTGCCTTATTATGTCTTGAATGGAGACTACATGCATGGGAGTAAGTGTGCCACAGTGGAGTCTTGTTAGACTCATGCAATGGCCAGCCTTAACAGAACAACTTCACTCTCTTAGGTATATACAAGGAGAGGATGTCATGAGCAACAAAAGAAGATACTTGGGTTCCTAAAAAGTCCTTGATTTCAGTCCTAAATACAATTTAGCCTGTCATGGTTTAGGGAAAAAGAAGACATGGAAGTTACTGAGTAGAACACCTTTTGCAATCTTTTAAAAATCTTTCTGAGAGAGATCCTTTGAAATGAAATATTTCTAACTTCTCTTCGCAACACAGAGTCAGTAATGCCCAGCTTGGTTTTTGCGCTGTGTGAGAGGGATCCAAAATTGCAAAACAGAGGGTATAAATGGTCTGTTAAGTAGGCTTAGGTGAGAAGAATCTGTGGTTTTCTTTTTTTACACACAATCACAGGACAGTTTTGAGTCTACTGTCATAACAATGTAATGTAAGGTGTTATTCTCTCTTCTTGCAATCTCTGCCATCTTTGAACTAAAAAAGTGTTTTAAGTAGTTCTTCCAGTGTTTCTTCTCCTTAGGTTCATATCATTGTTCACCTGGAGGCTTTTTTTCCTCCCTTTTTTAATAATCATCCCATAAAGTACGGTACACATATTAAATGAGAATAAGCAATGTTGAGTTCATACCGATCAGAAGCAGAAGGTGAATGCATAATTTATATGGGTCTATAGTATTTTTTACTGTGTTGTCCACTGAAAGTGTCCTCATTAAGAAGTATTTCTTTTTCACTGTGGATGTAACACACAGCTTGTGGCAGTCACCATGCTCATGTGCAGCTTCCTTTCGGACCCATTTTAAAAAGTAACTTCTGGAGCTCATTTCAATGTTGTACCCTTGATACTGATGAACTTACTCAATATTCATGCAAAAGTGGCACACATTCTGTCAGGATTGCACAACTTTTCCCTTTTTTCAGGCTGAAAGCAAACCTTGTGATGGTTTTCAGTACTAACAGAGTTTTGAAGAGGTGTCATTGGGAAAGTTTCTAAAAATGAGCGATTTAATGAGCAGAATTAATGAAACTCAAATATCAGGATATGAAAGTAAAACATACCTTTAGAGCAAAGATGGGGAAATTGTGATGAATAACTCAACACCTTGGTCCTGGAAAAAGAAAGCATCACATAAAAAAAAAAGCACAAACAACCACATTTGTGCTCAGAAGTAACTTTCAGTGTGTCATGACATCCTGTTAAAAAAGAGAGAACTTCAGCCACTGAAAGCTGACATGCCTTGAACCACACTTCATCTTAGAGCCTCATAAACAAATTGGGGAGAAGGGTCAGAAAGTGACAAAGGTTACTAAAGTTCTTGTTGATTTTGTCAATTTAGTGGTAGCTGATAAAAAAGTACAAAAAATAATTTTGGGTGGAGTAATAAATCTATATATAAAAAAAATTATATGTAGCATGTCACACCAAAATATGACATTACATCTTTATTTTAGTCTCCACAAGAAATTCAGTTTTCACTTTCTGAAGCAAAAAAAATTATTTTCACAGGAAAAAAAAAGTGCTTGAGAGTGACAGACCAAAAAAAAA
>WAAB01015804.1:29908-53696 GCA_013389865.1 Piaya cayana
TAAAAAAAAAAGCACAAACAACCACATTTGTGCTCAGAAGTAACTTTCAGTGTGTCATGACATCCTGTTAAAAAAGAGAGAACTTCAGCCACTGAAAGCTGACATGCCTTGAACCACACTTCATCTTAGAGCCTCATAAACAAATTGGGGAGAAGGGTCAGAAAGTTACTAAAGTTACTAAGGGTCAGAGGTTACTAAAGTTCTTGTTGATTTTGTCAATTTAGTGGTAGCTGATAAAAAAGTACAAAAAATAATTTTGGGTGGAGTAATAAATCTATATATAAAAAAAATTATATGTAGCATGTCACACCAAAATATGACATTACATCTTTATTTTAGTCTCCACAAGAAATTCAGTTTTCACTTTCTGAAGCAAAAAAAATTATTTTCACAGGAAAAAAAAAGTGCTTGAGAGTGACAGACCAAAAAAAAAGGTGTTTATCCAATGAAATATAGTTTTGCAGAACCTGAATCAGGGCAATAATTCATCTTTCTTGCCATTGCTTTTACACATTAGTCACTGCCACAAGATTTTCAGCCCTACAAACAACATCCTCACAAATCACTGCATTGAATCACAGATCTTCTGATTAGGTGTTTTCATTTAGCTGTCCCATAATCATTTGATTCTCTCCATGCAAGTGAAAACCAGAGCTGCGATCCATCTGTTATATTATAGACCATAAGTTCCCATCTGTTATCCACGGACCAGTGGTAGTCCCTGGAGCACTCTCTGCCTGTCTACAGAGAGTTGACTGCTCTCCTGATGCTGCCTCCTCCTCATCTCCAGCTGTTAAATCATATTAAAAGATGGATTTAAAAAAAACACAGAAGAAAACAAAGTGAATAAAATCAATTTTCCATGTAAACAATTGCTTTATCTGCAAGCAGGGTGTTATACAATTGTGAATGCACAGGGTGGAACCTCAGAGCCTCATGCCTTTCTCAGTGGCATCTTTGGGAATGCCAAGTCCCTGTGAGCAGCTGCAGGAAGGGTTCCAAGTGAGGTTGCCTGCAGGGTACTCTGTCAGAAGCCCATGGCCCTCACTGAAGTGTCAGCACAAATAATTGGTTCACTGCTGATCACTTTGACAGAAATATGCACTACTTTAGGGAAGAAAGAGCTGATTTCCCTGGATTAGGTTGCATCAGTTGACCCCCACCCTACCCTGAGCTCTTCATCCTGTCCTGCACCTGAAGCACCATCTCAGAACACAGCTGAGCAGTCTTGTGCCAGCTTTCCCATCTCTGGAGTTTATAGCCTGGGCTGGAAACATAATTTTTGTTTCCTTCATTTTTCTAACTTGCCATGGTTCAGCAGCTGCTGATCCCACTTCGTAGATCACAGAATCATAGAATGGTCAGTTGTAAGGGACCTCCGGAGATCATCTAGTCCAAGCTTCCTGCTAAAGAAGGTTCGCCTGCAGCAGTTTGCACAGAAGTGTGTCCAGGCAAGTTTTTAATATCTCCAGAGAAGGAGACTCCACAACCTCCCTGGACAGCCTGTTCCAGTGCTCTGTCACAACAATAAGGTAGTTTTCCTTCATGCTGATTCGGAACTTCCTCTTTTCCAGTTTGTGCCCATTGCCCCTTGTCCTGTCACTGGGCAACACTGAAAAGAGTCTGGCCTCATCCTCTTGACACCCACCCTTTAGATATTTAGATGCATTGATAAGATCCTCTTCTCTCACTGATAAGATCTCTCTCCTCTTCTCAAGGCTAAACAGATCCAGGTCCCTCAGCCTTTCCTCATAAAAGAGATGCTCCAGTCCCCTAATCATCTCCATGGCCCTTTGCTGGACTCTCCAGTAGTTCGTTTTCTTGATCTGCGCATCCCAGAACTGGACACAGTACTCCGTATGCGGCCTCACTAGGGCCCAGCAGAAGGGGGAGGATGATTTCCCTTGACCTGTTGGCCACTCTTTTCTTAAAGCAAACCAAGATACCATTGGTCTTCTTGGCCATGAGGGCACATTGCTGGCTCATGGTTAACTTGTTGCTCACCAGACTCCCAGGTCTTTCTCCATATAGCTGCTTTCCAGCAGGTATATCCCCTAATCTATACTGGTGCGTGTCATTGTTTGTCCCTAGGTGCAGAACTCTACTCTTGCCTTTGTTGAACTTCATTAGATTTTTCTCTTCTCAACTCTCTAGGCTGTCCACATCTTGTTGAATGGACAAAGAGTGGGGATGTTTCAGTCTTCCCAGCTCGCTCTGTCCCCATGCACAAGGCAGCACCATCCAGTCCCTATCCATTACTAGATCTGACAGCTCATGGTGGGGCAGCAGTGGTTTCTGTCCCCTCCATTCTTCTACCTCACCTGCCCAAGGCTACCAGTGCCACCAACACCACAGCTGAATGTGCTCTCCAATCATCTCACAGCCTAGCATACGAGTGGAAGTGCCAGAAATTCTGGTTTATTTGAAAATATCTCAGGTTTTTGAATCCCCAATCCCTTTCAGTTGACTTGGGATAAATTCTTTACCTATCGCACCAAAATCTGCCTGAGATCATGAAACTTATCATATAATACCAAATGGTCTCACAGATACCTGAAGATGCAAGAACAGCATAACCAACTGATATTTAATTTCATATAACAGTACATGAAGGGAAGGTAGATGCAACAGAGGCTCTGTTATCAAGTTTTATTCATAGTTAACTCAAGAACATTTCCCATTCTGATGCATGCCAATACATCAAAGTATTCCTGTACACTATGCCAAAGAAACACAAGCAAAATTCACTTGGCAAAGACAAGATTTGGGTATTTGTGGAGTGAGTACATGATATATATTCTCATTTGCACAGGAGAAGCTGATACACATGGTTTACCACTCCTTAGCCCACATGAATCTATTTAGTAAAGCAAATTATTTCTGTGACTAAGAGCACACCAGGGAGAAGCAGGGATTACATCCATCATGAGTTCAAACAGCCCAGTACCAGTTTACTGCTGGGAGTTTCCTTACACACACAGCTAGGACAGAGCTTCTGTGTGGATTAACACTGTGATGCCTCTACAGCCCTGCTGCCAGTTCTAATAGCACTAATATGTCCAAAAAACCAGGCTGGCATGAGAATATTCTGACACAAAGTATAATAAAATATTAACTCTTAATTAACTATCCCAAAAGTGCTATTTCAAATCTTAACTCCTCATCCTTGGAGCACATATGCACGTACCAAGGCCAAGAGCATCTTGGGCTGCATCAGAAACAGTGTGGCCAGCAGAACCAGGGAAGCAATTGTACCTCTGTGCTTGGTGTTGAGGAGGTTACACTTTAAATTCTTTGTTCAGTTTTGTGTTCCCCACTACAAGAATGACATTGAAGTACTGTAGCTTGTCAGAGAAGAGCAATGACGCTCGTGAAGGGGTTGGAGAATAAGTCTTACAAGTTGCAGTTGAAGGAACTGGGGTTGTTCAGCCTGGAGAAGAGGAGGCTGAGGGGAGACCTTATCTCTATCTACAACTATTTGAAATGAGGTTGTAGAGGTGGGTGTTAGTCTCTTCTCCCAAGTGATAGGTGATAGGACAGAGGTAATGGCCTCAATTTGCCCCAAGGTTGGTTTAGATTGGACATTAGGAAAAATTTCTTCACTGAAAGAGTTATCAAGCACTGAAACAGGCTACCTAGGGAGGTGGTTGAGTCACCATCCCTAAAGGTATTTAAAAAGCAGGTGGATGAGGTACTTGGGGATATGATTTAGTAGTGGACAGGTATGGCTTGGCTTTATGATCTCAAAGGTCTTTTTCAACCTAGTGATTCTATGATTCTGTATATATACTGCCTAGCAAAACCAGACTATGGACACTATTTTTACAACTCCATGAGTGAAGTGTTTGTAGGTGTCCACAGCAGTCACTTCTTGAGGTCAGTTGTGTTGTTTAGGGTTCTTTGGACTTTTAAAATTCAGCATGTGTTTAAACACTTTATAGCACTTAATTCTATGCTTATCATAGCCCAAAATACTCCACAGACTAAATATGTTAGATCATTGCAAGACAGGGCAGGACCCTCAGTGTCTCTCAGTTTTTCGTTTGGTACAAATGGCAGTACTTTTCCTGGACTTCATGCTTTGCTAGCTTGGAATTAGCATTTTGTCAGTCCCCATATCCCAAATCTGAGTTCATCCAGACTTTGGAAAGGACGGATCTGGCTCCAAGCCCTGTATTTCAAGCCCATCTTTAATCTAGTGCTAGCAAAAGGTTAGGGGTTTTTATGCTGATTCCCCACTTCCTTGTCAACTAATGGAACAAAAAAGAGGAAAACCTATCTGAGTCCTGAGGATATTATCTTCTGTTTCTTTTGGAAATATATAGATGATGAACCAATCAAGCTGTAAATGATAAACAACTGCTTTAAATAGATAAAAAGCAAACAGGCAAAGAGAAAATAAGGTTATTAAGGGATAATACTGGGAAACTGAGTGGCAGATGATTATCTTAACTTCATTTAATTTCAAATGTAGCATTTCTTTTATGTTCACTCCTATAATTTTTCTGTTCCCTTTTGTTCACATTCACTTTGTGCAACAAAAAAAAGGGGGGGAGATTCAAAATACAGAATCCATAATCATCTAAAACAAAAATTAAATGACTCACTAAAAACTTAGTACTTTGCCATAGGTCTCCAGAGTCACATTCAGAGACTTTCATGCAGATTGCTCTTCTCTGGTCTTACTCTTTGGACAAGCACTGGCTGATACAAAAATAGTTTAGTGTATTTAGTAAGTTCTGTCCTGTCTGCTTGCTGTTGCAACCTGAGCTGGCTCTGTTACCTGCCACCCTGGAGCGTGGGCAAATGTGCCATGTGGCTTTCTACCCTAATCATGCAGGCATCTCTTCAGAAACTTTTGTTTAAATATTCAAATGTAAATATGAAAAGTCTAAATTTGGGTCAGTTCGGTTTAGTTTGATTTGATTTTTTTTTAAGTAATAAGGTGAAGCTTACTTGTGTGGCATTCCAGCTCAGGGGGAGACACTGGGTGCAGCCCACTGCAGTCCTGGAGAGCTCAAAGGGTGTCACTTAAGATGGCCATTTATAGGGTTGCAGGTCAGAATTTTTTATCCATTTTTGTCCATGACTCAGATGAGGTAATTCTGGNTCATTTATAGGGTTGCAGGTAACTGACTTTGGTCAGAATTTTTTATTCATTTTTGCCCGTAACTCAGATGAGGTAATTCTGGTGTTTTCCACTGCTTATACATGTCCAGAACTTTCTAGATCATATAGTTCTGCTATTCTCCATCTCAGACTACAATCCAGGTAGCAGGTGTACACGCTTTCAGGAAGGGATCATCAGTCCCTTTCTGAAACACAAGGAGTCCTTTGCTAGGCATCGAGTTTCAGAATGGTCCTTTCCCAGCCACAGAGGTTTTGGGTGCACTATGGGAGTGACTTAATGCTCAGACTTGCTGCATTTTTACAAAGGCGAGGACAAAATGGAAATATTTTTCCCCAATGTGCCTGACTACCCTAGATTGGCAGGTGGCCCGAGGAGGGGTCACATCACTACATTCCCTGGACTGGCAAGCAGCCCAAGGAGGGGGTCACACCACCACACCCTTATACACCACTATCAACAGACCTGACATCAAACCTTTACCAAATACACTCAGTTTTCTCTTCTTCATTTGGAGCCCCAAATCTCATCTGGTAACTTTCATCCAAAAGCACAGATGTTTCACACTTTGCTCTAAATCTTGTCACCTTAAACAAAAAGAAAACCCCATCCTTGTCCTTTCATCATCTCCTCTATCCTCATCTTATTCAGTAGTGTTTGGCTATTCAAAGATGAATGGCTTACATCTTCATTGAATAAGTATCAGTAATTTTCCTACACAGGGAATTCATTCATTTGGCAGTTTTACAGCTGATATCTCTACTGCAAATAGCATCCTTTCCAATAATGCCTGAAAATAATGTAATTTTACCTTAGAAAATAGTGAGGTTATGTGGTTCTATTGGTTCGTATATGAATATGCTATTTGTGAACCATAGGGGTCACAAACCCATTTTAAATACTTTTTAATCCCTGCTAGAAGGAATGTATAAAAAATCCTGCTTTTATACTAAATTAAGGCAAACAGCTCCTGTAATAGCATCCCTGGTTTTATGTGCATAGAGCATATAAAGTGATGTATGAAGCAGAAATATAGCGGCTGATATTTTACATCAAAAGAATAATTCAGTACAGGATGACATCAGCATTCTAGCTAATATTTCTTCATTAGATTTAGGCAAAATATCAAAGAAATATTGTGAACTCATTCTTCATTATATTTAGCTGAGGTGCCCAAGAGACATTTTATGACTTTCCAGATCAGACATTAGCCAGCAGGAAACATCGGATAGAAATTGGTAAACTAAACATTCATTGTCCAGTGCCATGGAAAACAACTTTGCCTTTGTGGAAAATCCAGACTGATAATATCCCTTATAGACATTCAATCCATTAGCTTCTAAAGATCTTCAGCAGGGTTTTATTGAAATAAACCTAAAAACTCAGTACTGTCTTTTTTTTGGGGGGGGGGGGGGCAGGGGAGTTGCTGCTGGTTTTTATGCGTTCAGCAGAGATAATTTGCTAAACATTATTTGATTTTCTGAACTATGTAACTGTTCTTAAATTCAGCTAAATTCTGCATGGCTGTAGACAAATAGTCCCTGTTGTAATACTGAAAAACATTGATAAAAGCCGAAGAGTTTTCCTTTTGGGAAAACTGCAAATCAAGGGGAATACATGTGGCTTGCCATGTGTTTAATTCTGAGATATTATGTACTGAATGAATGCCAATAAAATCCCAGCTCTGCAGTTAAATTGATAATACAGATTCTTTCTGGTTATAAGTCGCATCATCCCAGTATCTCTTGGGAGTGATACAGCATTCACAGAGTTAGCTCATGGCAAATATAAAGCAGGCTAAACATAACTTCATTTGCCTTCTAGAAATTGTAGTAGTTGTGTTCTTTGGGGCAATTTTTTCATTGACACCAAATCCCTTGGCAAGTAGAGCAAGAGAAAGAGACTTCCCATGTCCTCAAAGAGGAACGGCAGAGTTTCAGCTAGTATCTTTCTATAGCAAGTAAAATAACTGGATTACCACCACATCTTTCAGAACCCATCAAGTAGGATGGGGCATCAAAGTAATGTAGAACAGCTGCTTCAGCAGCAACAAGATGAAACAAAAATTATATTGTAAAGAAAAAAGAAAACCTTAAAATAAAAAAAACCTGATGTGAACAGCCTGCTGTTCGTTATCCTCTTGAGAAATATACTCCAAGCATCACATAGTCAGAGATACTGAAGAATCAGTAATGCTTTGACATGCCTCTACGGCATACTAGTGAGAAAACAAGCACTGTTCTTGCTGTCAGTGAAGCCTGGAATTACATTTCAAATCGTTCGACTACAGAACTATAAGGTAAAAGCTTATTAGTACAAATCTTGTGCAGAACTAGTATCTAAAGTAAAACTTTATCACATAACTATATAATGTGCACTATGTTGCTACTTGTGCTGTGGTGCTACATTTTCTATCAAATTCAGCTACAACAATGCAAAGAAAATCAATCCATCTACTCTCCATAGTTAACTAACATAGCAAAAAGGATAATCTGCAAATTTCCATATGCATCTGACTTTTATCTAAAACACCTTCGTAAAACAAGTGTACACCTGAGATTATGCAAAAACCAATTTTGTATTTATTTCTATTTCATAGCTATGTTCCAAAGAACAGGGAAGGAACACTACTCATATGCATTTTAACGCTTAAGTGATGAGCACTTCCAGTTCAGAAAAACAATATTCCAGAGCTACATCTTGTCTTCCACTGGTTCCAAGAACCTAGCACTCATGAAATTCTAACTGCAGGACTGCAGAGGCAGAAAGGCAATCAATGTATTTCCTACAAATATACTAGAAAAAGAATAATTCTTTTTCCTGGATAAAAATTGTCACAAAATAGGAGTTATTTATCAGGAAGCTCTACAAGTATTGGGTGTTTTCTGGTTACTCTCCCTCAAAGAACCTGTGAACCTGCATGCTAATAAGCCTTTCTCAAAGCCACTCACTGAGACTGATTCCCTTCTGCCAAAGGGGCAGCTAAAGAACACTCAGGACTCTGCATGTCCCAAGCTATAAGACAGGCAAAACATTCAGATCAATGAGGCTCCTATCCTGTAGGTGGTTCGATCAAGACCAGGAAATTATTTATAATCTTTCTGCATTTATTGTCTTTCAATAAATGCTATAAAGATAATTTTGTCTTATATTTATGCAGTAAAACTGTACTTAAGCCCTTTAATTTGACAATTGTACAAAATGATTGTGTGGAGTACAAACTAGTTTGAAAAAAAAAAATCACAAATCCTCTTGTTAACAAAATAGCCGTCAACTACCTGGACATGGTGCCAGCGGTTGGCATAAAATAGAGCTGCTGTTGGGCTGCAGAGAAAGAAACATGAGAAATAGTCAGGCTTACTTCTAATTACATCATTATTAAAATAACTGCATAGGGAGACTAGCATGAGTCATTTTCTTTGGGGCAATTTTTTCTTACTTTCAGTCACGTTGAGCAACACCAGGCTGCATGTGTGGTTCTGTAGAAATCAATATGATTCTCCTGAAATATGTTAGTCAGAATATTTGCAAGTGGCTTGTAGAGTTTGGGAATGAATTTCAAAACTAGCTTGGGATTAGGAAACACATCATGTCATGGAAAGAAGCTTTTTTTCCTTCAAGTTCTGAGATCAGAGAGTGCTGTATCCCATTGCTAGCTCTTCCCCTGCTTTCTAAACTTGCCAATTACCTTCCAAATTTGCATAGAATTTATATTATGTGTCACAAAGAACAATCCCTCCTCCTCCATGAGAAAGAGATTTTGATGCATCTGATTATAAGAAAATAGAGGAGGGAGGAGAAGGATGAAGATAATCACTTTTTAAGGGAAACTTGAAATTTGTAGATTGTTAAGCATTTAGCATTCCTAATCAAGCTGGAGGAGAAAAAATACTGGTTATTTTGTTTAGCATAAAGTTTTGTTGAAATTCCTGTTTATGCTAGACTACTTCTCTAAGTACGAGCTGAAGTAATTACAGATTCAACAGAAAATCACATAATATTTATGAATAAGAAACGGTAGTTAACACTTGTCAGTGTGGGGAGTTATGTCAAAAAGGTCTGATTTCCTTCTTTAAGATAACAACATTGATACAAATCAGTTCTGAAATGATGTGTCCACTTCTGAGATCAATGTTCCCTAAAGGCATTAGAAAAAAGCCTTTAGAGTCACTACAAGAACTATTTGAGAGTTGGAGAAAAGCCTTTACTGTGAGAGACCAGACAAGACAGATCTTCCTGGCTCATTTTGAAAAAGTACATTTAGAAAAGATACAGTGTATAAATATTGCCCTGGAAAGATAACATCAGATAGGAAAGGTTGTGTAATACTGAAGAAGGACTGTAAGGATCAAGAGCTGAATCCTAAGCAAAACTTATTTAAATCAAAAATTAGATATCACTGCTTAATGATGAGGAAAGAGGTTAATTACTGGAAAAAGCTATGAAAAGAACTGGATTAAGTTGAATGACCTGTCATAACAAGAGGATAAGACTAGACTTTGTAGTCAATTCTCATCTTAAAATCAGGAGAAAATAACATGAATCAAAACTTAGAAAGCTAAAAAATGTGGTAAAGAATTACTCTGCAGACTTGATGGAATACACTTTCATCTAATGCAAGTGCTGTTGTTGGAATATCACAGTACTTTGGAGCACAGCCATAGCCTGAAGGGCAATCTGCTGTAGTCATACTGCTCAGTAAAAAACGAATAAAAGTGCGTCTATCTTGGTGCTTGAAGACAATGCATCCAACTTCACAGATGTTTTGGACTGCTCACCTTCAGAATGACAAATTGAAGAATTAAATAACATACATTTTAAAATTTTTCCAGTGGATTGATGCATCTAGGCTGAGGGATCCTGAAGGAATTATGCATGCAGGAATGAAAAAGTTCTTTTATGGAACCTGAGTCCTTCTAAAACCCCAGAAAATGAAGAAAGAAATTTAAATAGATGCACCTTACAGAATAATTTCATGAAACCCTGATTTAACATCTGATGGTTTTAAGGACAAATAAAGAGTGGCCATTAATGGCAAATGAATGCTGGAAATGTAAGCTGATATTTATGTCACTTGGTAATTAATGAAAGATAGTCTTCATTGTATTCTGCTGCCCTCATTTAAACCCACTGTCTTAAACTCCAAAACATGGAGAGTAACACTTTCAGTTTAAATGAGCAGTTCTTAGCAGCTTTGTTGGTGAAGTAACAACCATACCACAGAACAATTTAATCAGATATAACCAATTTTCATTTTTACACATGTATCAGCAAAGCAAAAGTCCTACAAATTTAATGGCTTTTTTTTTTTTAATGTTAAGTAGCACAGTTCTTTTTCAGAGTGCTAATGTGCTTCATTAGGGCAAAACGGAAGCAGAGCTAAACAGGCAGCTGAACTTTAACAAGAGTCCTCTTTTTATGTAAAATTCAGTGAAGCTGTACTGAGATAACACGTCATATACACACTATTTACCGGAATTTACTAAAGGGAAGTGGCTTGAGAAGACATTTATTAGACCTTAGTATTAATTTATATGATTATAGCAAAAGGGTATTTTCTACACTGGATGTAGCTTGAAATGCCACCAATGTGACCTTCTACTATTCTTAAAATTAATCCTTCCTGATATCTAAGGTAAAAGGCTACTAGGTGGTTTTTGCTCTTCATTTATTTCATTAAAGAAATCTTATTTTCACTCTTCATCATCCGAAAACAAACAGAGGGTGCTTTGTTTTTCAGAGTGGCTGAGAGAGGAATAGATTTTAAAGGGAAACTAACATTTGTATCTGGTATACTGAAATTATAAGTACTTACTAAATAAGGCTTCAGCCCAATCTGCAAAGGCCATGTCTCTTTAAAAGCCAGCTAGTATGAATCATTCTTGGGTACACAGGATTTAAATAATACCATAAGAACTTATTACTTGTTTTACTTCCTCTCTCATTATAAAAGTAATGTAAAATATGTATATTGAATAAAGATACATAATGGTAAAAAGCATTAGCAGAACATGGAGACATATGCATTGTTTCTTCAGGGAGTAGTACACAACAGACAGTAATATTAAATTCACACACAGTCGCATCACTCATCCATGTACTTAATTTCAGCAGAAGGAAGTAATTGTGATATCTGTAAGATCACACAACACAGAAATATGTTGGAGTTTCACAGAATCAAAGAATCACAAGGTTGGAAAAGACCCACATCGAGTCCAGCCATTCCTATCAATCACTAAACCATACCCCTCAGCACCTCAACCACCCATTTTTTAATTACCTCCAGGGATGGTGACTTAACTACCTCCCTGGGCAGCCTCTGCCAGTGCCCAATGACCCTTTCTATGAAAATCTTTTCTCTGATGTCCAGTCTGAACCTCCCCTGGCACAACTTGAGGCCATTCCCTCTTGTCCTGTCCCCTGTCACTTGGGAGAAGAGGAGTACGTATAACAGACCACGATGATCGGTCTGAAGTGGTGGAAAGCTATCCTTAGTGCAAATAATCCTGTCTTATCATATCTGTCTTGTAATAAACCATGATGCAGGGAGAGAGGGATGAGATGGCATATGATAAAAAACAAGATGCAGGGAGATTTATTGCCAAGAGAAGTTCAGTCTGATTGAGCCTTGCAAACTGCAGCTCCACATTATTTATCAAGAGTTTACAGAGTTTGTCTGGGATTTGACAAATGTAGACATGTCTTAAACAAAACCCTGATTGCTGTAACTGAAATCTATAATCACATACAGTTATTCTTTACTTCATCTGTTTTGCAACCTTCCTCCTCTATGCTGTTTCTGCTAAAATGAAAAAACTAAGAATTTGTGTTTTGAAAAGCTGATATTTTCTGTCTCCTGTCCTTGAATAGTAAAAGACATCATTGTCTAATCAATGGAAATAAAATTTCATATCCATGATGCTACCAACGGCTTCTTAGGCATAGCTCTTTCATTTTCATAAACAATTCCTATGACAGGCAGTTAACATTTTCTGATCATTATCTACTGTTACCTACATTTTTAAAAGTTGTTTACAGAATTGATTTGGAAACTTCAAGAAATTGAACTAAGTTGTTTTCCTATCAACATGAAGCATGAGGAGTCATCTGTAACAGAACCAGTAAAGCTGCTGCGTGACAGAGTAAAACTCAAGGAATAGGAAAATACAGCTGGCTTTAAAATAAATGTAAGTACCTATTTAAATACAGAGAATTGTTTCACTTGTTTATGTGTGTGTATGCACCTCAAATACTATGTTCAGTTTGGGGCTCCTCACTACAAGAATGATATTGAGGAGCTGGAGTGTGTCCAGAGAAGGGCAACAAAGCTGGTGAAGGGTCTGGGGAACAAGTCTTAGGAGAGCTGGCTGAGGGACCTGAACTGGGATCGTTTAACCTAGAGAAAAGGAGGGTGAGGAGAGACCTCATCACTGTCTACACTTATTGGAAAGGAGGTTGCAGAGAGGTGGGTGCTGGTCTCCTCTCCCAGGTAACTAATGACAGCATGAAAGGAAATGGCCTCAAGCTGTGCCAGGGGAGGTTGAGGTTAGTTATCAAGAAAGGTTTCTTTACTGAAAGGGTTATCAGGCACTGGAATAAGCTGCCCAGGGAGGTGGCTGGATCACCATGCCTGCAGATTTTTAAAAGATGGGTAGATAAAGTGCTCAGGAATATGGTAGTAGTGGACAGATATGATTTGACTCAATGATCTCAAAAGTATTTTTCCAACCAAATAATTGTATGATTCTGTGATTTATTTATTTATATGATAAATATACAACTGCTATTTAGTTGAATTAAAATTACAGACAAAATCTATAGCATACTAATTTTGCTTTAAAAACCTTACAAATCCTAGAAATCTAAGCACACCAACACTTAAAAATAGTCATATAAGATTGTTTTTGACAGCAAAAGAAATGGTTGTCTATTCTGTAATACTGCCTGAGATGCAATAGTGTAAATGTTAAATGGAAAATGTCATTCAGAAGGACAAGGAAATGGTAATCACAAAGTCCTGATCTTCTCACTACTCATGCACGACCTTGGATTGAAGCAAGAGATAATCCTTATGAGATCAGATTATGGTACAAACCTGAGATAACAAAGAAATGTCACCTCCCCAGTATTTTTAAAGGAGACTAGAGAAAACTGAAAAAATAAAATCAGAAAAGTTCAGATCATACAGGAGCACACAGAAGTGGTGAAAGGCATATGGAAAAAATATAAATAGGCTGACTAAGAAGGATGCAATTCAGATAACATGGCATCAGCAGATTACATAGATGAACGCATTTGTTCCTAAACCACATAGATATTACTGCCTTTGCACACTATCTTGTTTAGTGCAAGCGTTTTGTGATGCTTAGATGGTAAGCGTATAGAAACAAAAAAAGTAAGCAACACTATATTGAGTTATAAATGAAATCTAATTTTCCTTGATTCTTTTAAGATATGTTTGGCTTTGCCAATAGCAACAGAATTGACAAGGTCTGCAAGACTTATCGTCAATATATAGATATTTATGGGTTTATAGGTACGTTCTCATTGAAATATATTGTATCAAAGTAAGAGGTGGAGTGACATTTCCTAAACATCCTTACTGCATTGATACACTGTTCCTCACTTTAAATCAACTGGCTGAAACTAAATTAAGCAACAGGGGTGCCACCACTTACGTCACATGCAGCTTAATTTTGGGTAACTGTCTAAACACTTCATTACATTAAAAGGATTTCCTGAAAAGTATATCAGATGTTAGCTCAGTTTAACATCACTGCTCACAGTCTTGCATCTATCTTCTTCTTTTCTAACTGTTTTTCTTTATTTAAAAAAAAACCTGTTAAATCATTGCCTGTAATAGAATTAAATCAAATGACGCAGAGCAAGTAAAAAGAACAGTGACATAAAAGCTGGCAGACTGGAAAAATATTAACACGACTACATGACACACAAACAAGAAAAAGTGGTTTTGAACCTCATCTAGAATACAAAATATGGTATCACTGTAGCTCCATGAATTTGGACCAGCCAAGATATTGGCATTAAATTTCTCAAGGATGATATTTTGAAATCCTTAGTCATGAAATGATTCCTCATGGAACTGAGATATCTTAATTCTTAGGTAGAGATTAACTAAGATTAGGCAGGAGGTTGCTCTGAACAGGTTGGGAAAGGTGTAGCACTGAAAAACTCACATGATTAGGTAAGTTTTTCTACTAAAGGGAGAGTTAAATGTTGGCACCTGGTGGCCACTCAAGAAGCCCATATAACCTAGCACAGTAAATTACCTGTAACCCTTTCCTCCTGCTCAGAAAAGGTGGAACAAAAAAGGAAGAGTAACCCCAAGAGTAAATATTAGCTTGGATACTAATACCATGAGTCTCTTAACTGTGGCATATTGTTATTGCTTTCTATTTTAAGTTTATGTTCAACAAGAAATGATCCATAAAAGCAGCAATTACTTAAGACTTAGATTGCTGCACTTCAAATACTATTTCTTTGCAACTTTTATATGTTCTAATTTATAACTCAAGTAACTGCACATTAGATACTAATCACAACTCAAGTAAAGACTTTCTACCCACAAGATCAAGGAGAGAGTATGTGAATAAAACAATCTCTGTTTTAAATTGTTCTCCTGAAATTGAATATCATATAGCCACTTATAAATTAGTCATAAACTTTTGTAAAGGTTAAATTCGGAATTTTACAGAATTGCATTAATTCTGCATTTGTAAAATGCATTTGAAAATGGAATGAAAAATAGAAAATAGAATCAAAGGTTCGCTCTGATTATAGTATTCTTTTAGAGAGAAAGGCTTACAGGAAAGTTCTTATCCTGGAAAAATATAGGTACTGCTCATTTCTCTATGTGCATTAGTGGACATTACTGGATTCTGCACTTTCATAGTGGTAACCTTGTAAGGAAGCTCCAAGTCATACTTTAATTAAACTTTTAAGTGAAGACATTATTAAGAAGTAAAGGCATCACCTTTCTTTGAACTTCATATTGCTCCATACTACTTATATTTAATTTAGCTTTTTTATTGCAATATTTGACCAAAGAAAAATAATTAATCCATATCTGATAAATTAATAATGTACTCATCCTTTAAGAAATTAAACTTAAAACTCTTTCCGTTATTCTCAACCCATTTTCCTGAATATTTGCAATGTCTTACATTACAGTTTGATTTTTTAATGGATATGCAATAACACAATTACTGTATAGTAGTGAAGAATATTCTCACAAGTAATGCCTAAGTCATGGAAGTCAAATAAATTAACGGTGACTTGCCCTGCCTTTTTTCTTCCTTTTTGTCCTTATTGGCTTACAGACTACAATAATCCACAGAGTCCCCCAGCCATTCATTTTCAGTTAGCATTCTGTTGTCTAACTTTTTCATTAAAAGCATTGGAGGTGCAAAATAGAAAATACACGCTCCTGTGAATGTTAGTAGAGAAAGCAGGTATCTGATGGGAGAAAAGAACATGATTTTGACTCAAAGCAAGACTGAAAAATATTATGTGTCTTATACTTTCTCAAATCTCTGGTTTCAGTTGCTGCAGCTTCATTCTTCATTGGTACTGATCAAAAACGTATATCTGGCAATGGCCCACCACATAAAAAGACATGGAGCTCCACCTTAGACACAGGGAACATGGAGGCCAACAGACATCCAGAAGACAAGTCCATAGACAAGATAAAATTATTGGAACAGTATCCATCTATAGGACCTCCACAAGCACTTTAGTTTTATAAACTTGGAAATCAAACTTATGAAGTACTTCATCTGACATTTTTTCCTCATGAGCTCTAACTTTGACATTTATATCTACAGTTTACTGATTCATAGTTATAGTTTACTGAGTCATAGTCATAGTTTACTGATTTATAGTTAGTTTTCTTCACACATCTTTTCAGTGGGTTTACATACATGAAAGTCCTGTTGGGTACCCCATCTGTAATGCTGTTCCTGAGCTCATACATTGTCTTAGCAGAAGAACCAGAAGCTTGATTCTCTCCTGACAGAGATTGTATCATTGTTCAAACAAAAACAGAAATGTATCATGAAGAAAAACTGGACTTCTCAGACATACTTAGAAGGCAACCAGCCTGCATATTCTGTCAGCAATTAAACTTGACACAGGCCCCCTGGGGACTTTCCACCACCTGCAGGTAATCCTGCATGTTTCTACACTGTCTAAACAGCAGTAAAACAGTGGGCTAAGGCTCAAAATGGCAGTCAGTTCTTACGTGTGGGAATTACTTTATATACCCCATCTTTAAAGGAAAGCAAAGTAACTGTGTGACAACATGCAGCTCTGACCCCAAGCACTGAAGATGAGCTGAACAACCAGACTGCTATGAGTGGTCACCCTTGCACAGCACTCCAACCTCCTTGAAAGCCTCACGCTTCCCTCTCTTGGTTTGCAGTAGTGTTTTGATCAGTTGAACAGGCAATACACATACCTCTTACTTTGCCACATCATTTTGTTTGCTATCACTTTCATCATTAATATCTTTTTCTGCAGACTTTCAAATAACAAGCTTACCACTTTTTGAAACTAAACTAACATTAAGAGAATCAGCAGCAAAACCCCAATAAAGAAAACTCATCCAAATTCTGGCATCACTCAGATGGCACACACATTACATCCAGTTTTAGCACAAAGTGTACACCAGGTCAATCCTAAATATTCTGGAAATTGCAGCCTCATTTAACCAAAAAAACCCAAGATGATTAGCAGAGCACTTTTGTCAACTTCATAGCACAGAAACTTTGCCGTTGCATTTTTGGAGAGTTGTCCTCATTTCATTAAATGATTAATCTCTAGCCATAGTGTGCCATGAAAAAAAACCCACCTCATACTGAGGTAACAAGGCACTTACTAGGATGCTTTCGGAATCATTTGGAAGGCCTGCCTTGGCCACCTATCGGCATTGCTGCCTGCAGAGAAGTAAGGCAATACACACCAGGTAACAGTAGAAAAGTCAGAGGAAGATAATCACCTTGAAGAATGTTTTATGACATAAGTTAGCCCAATTTCATAAAAACGTCACAGCTGTGACTTTTCCCATTCTACCTCATCCTAGACTCAATTTTTCTTCTCTGTGAGTTATTTGATTACAGTACTCATTCTCTATATTCAAAGTGCTGATCCACTCAACTAAGTTGAAGTACAGTTTATTTCTGCTTCAAATGTAACAGTATTTTAGTATTGTGGTGTTTGCATTATTTTATATTCTATGTATTTTTTTCTGAAATCTTAGCACACACCAATCTGTTTACCTCAGATGTGTCTGAACACATCAGTAGATTAGATCCTAGAATATCAGTATAGACAAGGGACACTCTGAAGGTAGGTGAAATCACTAAGTTAAAAGTATTAAATATCTGATATTTTAGACCTGTCCCAGAGACATGAATACTATACCTTATACTTAGAATGAACTCAGTTAAAGGTTATGAAATTGCATCAATTGCTGTGTCTAGAAAATGCTGCCAAGCCAAGTACTATCAGGTCATAACTGATATTATTTATATTACATTAGAGTTAAGTGGTGAATTCACCACTTGGAGATGAAGAAAGCTTTTGGCAGAAGTAGAAAAGACATGACAGTGCTTGTTAGCTGTATGACAATGTCATTCCGACCACTTTCATATTAAAAATAGACCTTGTATTATACCTCCACTTTAGCTGCGGTGGTCCCAATGATTTTGTAAGCTTTCAAAGTGGCAAAGGTAAAGCTAAGTATCATGAGGGTGAGGCCAGACAAAAAAACAAAATGTGAGATGTATCTTTGGAAGGTGGGAACAAGTCAACCACAAGGTGATCTCCTCCAATGTCATCCCAAAATAATCAAAACTTCTTACCACATCATTTTCCTTTACTATGCACTCTCAATGCACCTACATTTCCACTCAATGTGATAACTCTTCTGCTTCCACAATCATTCAGGGTCATCTAAGTTACTGCATAAATTCAACCTTCAGGTTAAATCTGAGCCCCAGTTATAGTCTCAGCTTCAAGTTTCATGAAATATTTTCACCAGGAGAAACAATAAGGGCTCAGCTGGCTGAAGCTGCTTTTTAGTTTGTGGAGTGTTCAATTATACAGCAGAAGAGAAATTACTTTAAAGCGTAAAGAAAGCAGCTCTAAAGAAAAGGAATGTAGGCTGATAAACTGAGAACGGAAAGGTCAGAGTTCTGCTTCCAGGTTTTTTAAGAGAAAGACAAAACCTAAAGGTTTACAAACAGTGGTCACAGGGATAGGTCAAATACACTGTAAAATAAAGGAATATGATGATAATGTTTCTTATTTCATTTTCAAGCACTCTTAGGATGTTTTGTTACACGAGCATCTTCTTCCCTGTCCTAGATAGATAACTTGATTGATTAAACTTTTGGTTTTCCTTCCTATGAAGAGCACTTTCTAGAACATAACCAAAGTCCCAATTCACATAAAGCAACCGCAAACAACTTACACTGAAGGAAAAATGGTTGACCTTTCACATGGTACTTGTCAGATCCTCGTGCTTTACACACCTTTCCCACTCTGCTTTTCTTATGAATGTAATCTGTTTAGTACTGGCAGTTCTTCAGGGATTCAACTGTGGGCCTAGCTAATCTAGAGTGAACTCTGCTATAAATGAGCATAAAGTCACTTCGCAGCTGAGGAATATAACCTACCATTAGACCAAGGCATGTTGTACGAGCACAAGAAGCTCCAGGCTGCTTGCACACCACGTGCTACAGCCACAGCAGGCTGTAAGGCAGACACGTTCTCAGTGTAGACAAAGGAATTTCCAGCAGAGGTATATCAAAATGTGTTATGACCCTCACTGCTCTCTGGAACACCTCTGGGGAATCCCTCTGGCACAAGAGCATAAGAGGGAAAGCATTCATGGCCCTGCAGCACTCCTTCCACGGACTGAAGACGGTGCAAAAGAGGTCATGCTCAGGCCATGGTGGGAGTGGTGAGGAAAGAGCTCAGTGCTCAGTTGTAAAACACTGCCTGTTGGGCTGCTGGGAATCACAGCAGCCACCAACACCATTTTAAATAACTTTTCTGAACTTCCCAAAATATGGGAGTTTCAAGTCACCTCTGCCTGCCCTGCAGCACCAAGCTGTGCCCCCTGAGGAGCACAGTAAGACAGACAGACAGCATTTCCCCTGTCAGCATGTGATGTGTCAGGCTCTCTTTTCAGCTCTAGTCTGCAAAAACAACTTGTTTTCAATGTTGTGCTGAAGTGTGAACACAGCACTCCCCAACTGGGCAATAAAATACTAGCAATGAAAATGTGAGGCTGGAACTGGGGAAAAAGCTCCAAAATTCTGCTCTGTGAATGTGAACAATGGGAAAATAGCTGAAGCTTACACTCCAGATGCATTATTTAGACTCTCATTGTTTGTTTTTCTTAATATGACTGGAATGATCAAAATTTCTCATTTACAATTTTCAGCTAATCTACCCACATATGCATTAGATACTGCAAACCTTTTTGTAGACAAAACCTAATATTTCCTTCGTAATTCATGGATGAGTTTTCTTAATTTAAAAAAAAATGAAGATAGATCACTCCAGTCATGGGGTTGTTACTGTGTTAAGTAATAATCTCTGTGCGTGGATTCCATCACAATGTATTTTGTTACTGAGTACCCTGTTTTCTTATTATTTTATTGGAAATAACCCTCCCATGGCCTCTGTGGAAATAAGCAACATAATGCTTTTATAACGAACACAAATTTTGTACAGTTTGTTCTACTTACTCTGCAGTACATTCTACTTACTGCAGCTCAAGCCTAATCTTGGAAATCCTTGAGTTGAGTGCACACATTTGTGTGCCTGTGAGAGACAGAGAAACATGTAATAAAGTGAATCCCCACAGAATAGTACAAACTTCTGTGCTGCACTCTTATCTTGTCTGATAGAACTGCAGGTAAAGGAAGACACAAAACAATTGTATTTATAGTATGATTATACTAAATGCATGTCACTTTCTATTTCACTCAGAGAAAGTAGCACGAAACCTCCTACTCCCTTAGAAAGATGCTTGGCATTCACCATAAGACAGGGACAGTAGCTGCCAGTGCTCTTTTCAGTGAAAACACCTCCTTATCATCACTAGATCAGTGCATGGTTTTACCTCCTAGCAAAGGTATAATTAATTCAAGGGCAAAAATATTACTAAGAAGATGCAGCTTTGTCTGAGATGAAAAGTTTAGCATTCCAGTTCTTCATACAAGATTGCTCCAGCAGCTGTGAGCAGAAATGTCTGCATCACTGATATCTTCCTATCTTAAATGATACACTTGAATGTATGTAAAGGGATATACAGAGATATGGGAAGTACTGGAACATCTCTGTCCTGTAAAGGCATATTTCGGGCAACACCACACCAACCATACATTGAGTATCTCTGTATTGCAGTTCCTCTCTACTTACATTAGACATAATTTAGTAAAGAGATTTAAAATGTAGTAATGTATAACTTGTATCTACAGATTAAAACCTCATGTCTCTAAATTGCTTTGATGATGTTTGGTATACAAGAGTTGACCTACAATGCCATTCTCAGCTCTAGTATCAGTTATATACTTTCACATTAAAAAATAAGCCCATGTAGACTGAGCTAAATGGAACCTGACTGTTTGGTCTTAAGAAATGCTGTGACCTTTTGCATTGAGCTGAAGAAAATAGTCAACATGCTGTTCTACATTCTCTATTCCTCATTTCAATTCAATCAAAAAAGCTCTGTGTTTCAAGAAGGGTTGCTCAGGGTGCTAACAGTACATTTATTTCATATTTTTGTAAATCCATCTTCATTTAATGATATCATAGCAGCACAATTAGCATGAAGAGTATAGTTTGGAAAGCTGGTCCTGCAGTAAAAATACTGACGTGAAATCCAAGAGAGAGATTTAGTGTCTAACTCGGCTGCCCACTTCTGGCAAGACTTTGTAAAGTCATTCAAATTATGTTATCAATCTCTAAAATGAAAGTGATTTAGATTATTTCATCTTGGCTTCACTTTCTTCTAGCTTAAGTCTGAGAGTCTGGATAATCCATAGGACAACAGAGCCCTTGGGGCTGCAAATGCTGCTGTAATACAAACAGGATTCTTTGGGCTGGTATGTTTTGATGACAGATAAAACATAGTCGGTGTCTGTGGTAATTCTGGAACATATAAATGCCTGTTTTTACCAACATTGGGATGTTTCTATTATAAAGTTAGTAGGGAGCAACAGGTATCATCTTTACTGTTGTGAAAAGTGTTCTCTTTCTTTTTATGCCTCCCTATTTATTTCTTTCTCAGTCCTCCGTTGCTGAGGAAATATTAACCACTAGTTAGTAATTTTCCTTATGTATTTTTTGCTTTGTAGTAATTTGTCAATTTTTTCCGGTTTTCATCCTCTCTCTCTCCGCCAAGAATACTTTTCCCATACAAAACTGAACTCAGACTGGGAACTATGGAGCTTTCAATTGCTGACACTGGGAAAAGTGAGCTCTTCAAGATATATGTTCTTAATTACTCCTTCCTTGTATCACTCCTCATTCTCTGTGAACATTAGCATCTTCTGGGAGGAAGGAGAGGACTCCGTGTAGCAGGCACTACTAGACCTAATGGGAAAAGAGTATAACAAGACTCTAGCTGGGAACTCCTTCCCACTCCGCATCCTGCCAGGCCCTGGGGACCCTCATATGGCCTCCATAAAGATGCTGGATGACGAGCTGTAATAGAGAAAAAACAGTCAAGAACTCAAACAACAGAGGATATGAGGAAGCAAATGAACCAAAGAGTCAGGGATATCCATAGCACTTGCAATAGCCACAGCTGGATTACTTCTGCTCAGAGGTAGTTGCATACCACTCTCTTTCTTGCTCTGTCTTTGCATCCATGTATTTTATGCTCAATCTCTTTCCATCCTTTCCTTTTCCCTGGTCCTGACCAGCCATAAGACTTATTCACTGTAAAAAACCCCACAACTTCTCCATAACTTCTATACAGAACTTACACACCCTTTATTTGGTCCTTTTATAAGCTTTACTGCTACTTCCTCCTTTGTCTTTTCCTGTTATAGTCTGTATTTTACCTACAGGGACTCTCTGCACCTCTGTACACATCAAGATTCTGACACTGGATGAGTTTTCACCATAAACAGATTAAACACAACAAGCAGCATTAAACAGAGTAATGAAGTACATGGCAGACTGAGTAGCTGAGCATGTACTGTCATGTGCAGAACGATAAATGCAGGAGTCAGTCAGCTCAGGGATGTGGGATGTACACTGCAGAAGGAATAATCAGGAGGCCACTGGGCTATCCATCCCAGCACACCATGCTGACTATTAGAGTGCAAGCCAATAAATGATGACAGAGCTGAGCATCAGTAATTGACCCAGAGGACTGATTTGACGATGTCCATCACAAAAATCTCTGCTTCTACAGAGCATCCTTACAGCAAAAGAGACACTAAATGTGTCACTTCTGGAGTTAGTCAGTCCTTGCCTAACCATCTCAGGAAAAAACTTTATAGCATTCCTGCTGATTCAGTAGCATGGCAATTTCCTCATCACTCCAAATGCAGATCCCTCACATGCTAACATAAACGCACCCACTGGGACCATTTTAAAAAAGTCTACCTCTTCTCTTGAGGGTCTACTTACAAAGTTGGCTGTTATAACTATGCAAACAGAGCACCCAATCTGATTCTCACATACACTGGTTACACATAAGAGTCTTTGGCTTGAATGACTATATTTCTGTCAATCCAGACATTCATTTCAGCATTGTTAATTTGAGTCAGAGATCTGATGTAAACACTAACAGGTGGCAGAAAGCTCAATTTCCATACAATAATAGTACTAGATTTTGTGTTAGTTCTGAAGGATAAGGACCTGGCCGCATCTCAGTTACCAGAGAAGTCTGTGACAACATACTGCAGCATTAAGAAAGGCAAATGAGATCTGAGGAGGTATAAATTGAGGTGTCTCTCTCCTCCAGGGGAGATGTTATGCATTAACGCACTAATGAGATTTCACCTGGTATACCGCGTACTGTTCCCATCACTCATGCTCAGAAATTATGAACTCCAAACACAGCAAACCCAGAGCAGAACATTCACATGAAAACAGTCCTGTCTCAAGAAGAAAAGCTGGAGAGTACAGCTTGTTCACTTCAGCAGAATGAGGACTGGAGAGAATGCTCCCACCCCAGAAGGACACCAAGAAGGGGAAACATGCACTTTAAACTGAAGAACAATGTTGAAAGAAGATCAAATAAATACAAACTTATATAAACTTAGAAGATCAAATAAATATAAATTATTTATTAAAACTAATTTGGGGCTGGAAATAGAAGTTGGCTTCTGACAGTCAAAGAAATGCAGCTTAGCATGGATGGGACAGAGCCCTCTACAAGTAAGAGGTGTCAGGGATTGGCATCATCACTCCACATTAGTTCCCCAAGGATGACAATCGGAGGAGAGCAGTGAGCAGTCCCAGCTGCCGCAGTTGGGAACCTTGCAGAGGTGCTCGGGGTTTTGCCTCTGTTTCATAGAATCACAGAATCACCAAGTTGGAAGAGATCCACCAGATCACTGAGTCCAACCATTCCTATCAAACACTAAACCATGTCCCTTAGCACCTCGC
>WAAB01015804.1:53795-104111 GCA_013389865.1 Piaya cayana
CTCAGCCTCCTCTTCTCCAGGCTAAACAACCCCAGCTCTCTCAGCCGCTCCTCATAAGGCAGATACAGGTGAAATTCCAATATTTTCAAACGAAAAGCCTTGTCTTCTCACGCACTTTAGTAAAACCTCCTTTCCCCAAAGAGCGTTTGATACCTGCGGGCGGGAAGGGAGGAACAGGCCCGCAGCCAGCACCTCCCGCACCGGGAGAGAGAGAAGGGCACCAAAACAAACCCCAAAACTCACTCCAAACTAAACCCCCCCCCAAGCCAAGAGCAGTCTCTGGGGGGCGGGGGACGCCTCTGCTCCCCCGCGTGATTCACACCGATGCCTCATCCCCGCCCGCCCCCGGTGCAAGCGTCCCCCGGTTAACTTTCCCCGCGCCGGCGGGGACACACGCAGCCTCGTCCCGAGCCCCGTCGGAGCCCGCGGGGGGGATGGCGCAGGAGCTGCGTCAGCGGGGGCCTCGGCAGCGATTGGGGGAGGCTGCGCTCTCCCCGCGCTCGCTAATTATAAAGTGCCGCCCGCACCCGCTCCCGCTCCGCTCCGCACCCGCGGCTCCCCTCCGACGGGCGGCTCGGCCTCGCTGTGCATAGCGGGGACTCCCGCACCGGGACCGCGGCGACGCGCAGCTCCCTCCCGAGGGGAGCCCAGAGTGAGTGAGTGAGTGACTGCGCGAGGCAGCTCGGGGCGCTATACCGGGAAACCCTGCCCGGCAGGAGCCGCCGTCCCGCTCCGCCGGCGCTCGGTCGGGGCCCGGGGAGGGCGGGGAAAGCGTTTGGGGACCAGCGTTTGGCTTCAAACCGGAGTTTCGCGCCGCTTCATCCGTCGGGTCCGCTCCTGCTCTCGGGGCGCAGGGAGCGATGCTGCCTTGAGCGCACGGATGCTGCCTTGAACCCCTGCTTAAGCTCCCCCCCCGCTTGCCTTAAGCCCCCTCCCCGCTTGCATTATAAGCACCCCCCCCCGGCTGCAAACCCCGCACGTGAGTGGCGGGAGTTGCGTTCGACCCCGCGCTTTGCTTCTTCAAACGCTTTCGCGGCGGGGACGGGAGCCCGTCGGCTTGCCGGCTGACCTCTCCTTCTTGCAGCCCCCCCTCCGCCCCCCATGGCGCTGCTCCTGAGGCTCGGGTGGTCGCTGCTGGCCCTCGGCTCCTGCCTGCTCCTCGGGGCGCGGGCGGACTGCGGCAGCCAGTGCGCAGCCTGCGCCTATCGCCTGGGACCCCGCGCCGCCATCCACCCCTGGGTAAGTGGGGCCGGACCCCGCGCCGCCTGCGGTAGGGAGGGAAAGGGAATAAGCCAACAAAAAAAAAAATAGTAGGGAGAGCGTCCGGAGTCGTTTTCGGAGGGTGGAGCGGGACCCGGGGGCGCTGGGGGAGCGAAGAAGGGGAGAAAAGAGGTCTCGACGCTCCAGCGTCGTCAATCTGAGTCGGAGAGCTGATATAAACACTAACAGACGGCAGAAAGCGCGATTTCCAAACAATAATAGTACTAGAATAGTACAAGATCTTGTGTTAGTTCTGAAGGATAAGGACCTGGCCGCATCTCAGTTACCAGAGAAGTCTGTGACATCCACGTACTGCAGCATTGAGAAAGGCAAATGAGATCTGAGGAGGTATAAATTGAGGTGTCTCTCTCCTCCAGGGGAGATGATGTGCATTAACGCACTAATGAGATTTCACCTGACATACCGCGTACTGTTCCCATCCCTCACGCTCAGAAATCATGAACTCCAAGCGCAGCAAACCCAGAGCAGAACATTCACATGAAAACGGTCCTGTCTCGAGAAGGAAAGCTGGAGAGCGCAGCTTGTTCACTTCAGCAGAACGAGGACTGGAGAGAACGCTCCCAGCCCAGAAAGACACCAGGAAGGGGGGAAATGTACTTTAAACTTAAGAACTGGGGTGCTGGCGAAAGGGGTCCCGACACGAACCCAGCTCACCCATCCCTCCCGCTGCCCATCAGCCTGCGGGGAGGGAGCGGGGTGCCCCGCACAGGGCAGCCCCGGGTCGGAAAGGGAAAAGCCGAGGGAAAACGTAAAGGGAAAGGAAAAGGAGAGGTCGCTGCTGGCTCTTCAGCCTCAGGAGGGCGGGGAGCAGCCGGGAGGGACGGGAGGCGGAGGGGTCCCCGACGGGATGGGCTCTCTCCAGGCAGCTTGGCTGTAGAGCTGGGAAGTGGCGGTTCTGCCTGAAAACTTGGCTGGATCTCACGAATAAACGGGTTTCAACTCTGGTTTGCGTGGCAACACCTCCCGCTGCTCCTTCCTTTTTGCACAGTGCTGCACAGCGTTAGGAATTTGCCTGGAGAAGATCACTTCAACAGCGTCTCGTATGACAAATCTTGCTAAGAAATCTCCAGAATACTCAGGGGAGGGAAGGAGGTGATAGTCGATAATTTTAATGATACTGAAATTATGTAAAAATACAGCCACAAAGGCAACTCATCTTGAGGCTTAAGAATCGGGCTCAGCAAAATTCCGGGTTCCCTCGGCCCTCCCTAAAAGAGGGGGTGCATCTAAATGATGAAAAGTTTTGTTCCTGTGATGTCATCGACCATTTGGGGCCACACAAAAAGAGAGACTGGACCCTATTCTTACACAAAATCGGAAATCACTGAATATTTCTGCTTACTCCAACCACAGGTTGGCGATATTCAGGGCAATATTCTAGGATGGCTGCTAAAACAGCGTGCTATACTTTTGCTTATATTAGCTTCTCATCAAACTTTAATATCAGCCTTGGGGTGGAGGGAAGTGGTAGTTTACTCTTTCAGAGGGAGGTATACGAGGTTTTTGGACTATATGTGGTAGATGTCCATACTGATATTCTCTTGTACACCTTCAGTATTTATTCAGGAAAAAAAATCCCATTCCACAACACCACTCACTAGATTAAATGAGGAAAGAAGCAATGTGCTGTACAGGATATTACCCTACAAACAACTTTTAGAAATGAATGTTTCTGGATGCTAGCATCCAGTAACATCGTAACTGATTTTATCACATTGTATCTGTAAGATGCAAGATTTATCGCATTGTACCTGATCATTCGCACCTATGAGAAAGCTTATGTTAATTTGGCCATAGGCAGTTATTTAAACTAACTGAGAAGGGGAAAGGATGGGAACGACCTATTCTTGCTTTGATTTAGAGTCATTTCAAAGTCAGGCTGAGGCAAAAATCACGTTCTCTTTACAGCATAACTATGATATATAACAACAAGCATGTAGTGCAAGTCAAAATAAATCATTCTTGCAAAATACATAGATGCTTTTCATTTTCTTGTGATTGCATCAAAACCATATATAAATTTCTGAGGCTCAACAAACAGGTAAGGACAGAGGTAGAGAGCTGGTCAGTTAGCTATTAGAAAAAACTGTGCTGAGGTCATTAGAAAACACCATCCATATGCAGAATAAGTGTATCTTTTGTTGAAAATACTGATTTCTTTTTTAATCATTGTGGTATGAAAAACAAGAAGGAAAACTACTGGATTCACCTTCTTTTTGCAAATGAAGAGTGTGGCATCACAAGGAAGTTCTCCAGACACAACAGAGAGAGTAGAAGCTAATACATATATTATTCTTTTCACATGACAGGTGACAAGATATGCATACAGGTACTACATTTTCTTTTATCTCTTAGCCTGAAAATTTTTCATTAAAACCAGAGGCAGTATAGCTTATGATTTTTTCCCTCTTTCTGATGGTCATTAATTTGTACGCAAAATAATAAAACCAGAACTTTGATTCTACCTAAGAAAGCCTGTATTTCTATATTTGTATTGGTACACATTTGAAAGACGTGTTCCACAAAGATAAACTAATGACAATGGATAGAAATAGAGATGTGCAGTGTGTTGAAGATATATAGCAGTACAATATAGCTCACTTCTTAGCGACAGTAGCATTTTATTTACACTGTCATTTATTTCCAGAAATTTTTGAACGCTGCTTTCAACTAAGAATTTTTAGTCCTCTTCTGCAGTTTCATTATGAAGCAATTGTTTTTTAGCTTACCATTAGTGAATACAAAACATTTAATAAGAACCCACCGAGGTGTAAGGCAGGTGCAGGAATTGTAGGTGTGTCTTGCTTTGAAACAGAAACATTGAGGCAGCCTTGACACACAGGACTCATGATCCATCTTGTCCAGTATTCTGTCTCAGAGTGGAGACTAATATGTCCTTCAGACTTCAGACAGGGACATGAAGAACTTCAGAACAGATAGGTACCCAATCAGCTGTTCATGAAGAGCAGCCTTTCTAAGTCGCTCATAAGAAGAGGCTCACTCGTGGCCTTTTAAAAGCAAGTGAAGCTAAGACAAAATGGCAGTGAGGTGCTTATTACTATGAAATTGTTCTCAGCAAACCACGTCCATTTTTTCAGGCATGTACGCTAGAGTGTGAAGGAAAGCTACCTACTGCCAAAGCCTGGGAGGCTTGCAAGGAGCTCCTGCAACTGGCAAAGCTGGATTTTTCTGAGGATGCCAACATTGCTCCAGGAGACAAGAAAGAGCTGGATGAGAACCATTTGCTTGCAAAGAAGTATGGAGGCTTCATGAAAAGATATGGAGGGTTCATGAAGAAAATGGATGAGCTGTATCGGGTAGAACCAGAGGATGAAGTTAATGGAGGAGAAACCCTAGCTAAGAGGTACGGAGGGTTTATGAAGAAGGACTCAGATGATGATGCCCTTGCTAATTCCTCTGATCTGCTGAAAGAGCTTCTAGGAACAGGGGATAACCCTGAAGCAGGGCATTACCAAGAGATAAATGAAAACAATGGGGATGTCAGCAAAAGATATGGAGGCTTCATGAGAAGCATAAAGCGCAGCCCAGAACTGGAGGATGAAGCCAAAGAGCTGCAAAAGAGATACGGTGGCTTCATGAGAAGAGTGGGTAGGCCAGAATGGTGGCTGGATTACCAGAAACGATATGGTGGGTTTCTTAAGCGCTTCGCCGACTCCATTCTCCCTTCAGAAGAAGATGGGGAAACTTACTCCAAAGAGGTCCCAGAGATGGAAAAGAGATATGGTGGATTTATGCGATTTTAATACCTTTCCTTTTACCCTATTTGTCCTAAATGAGAAAGACTGCCTTATCGGTCATAACTTATTGTAATGTGTTGCTTGTACTGTACAGTTTTTTACTGTCCTTGGTTAATGATGCAACCTGTGATTTGTTGTTTCAGGTTCTGTGTTCTTTCAAGTCAAATAACTAATTTCTGGTCTGGTAAAGTTTCTGTCTGTATTGTAGTTTCCATGCTAGAACTATTTTGATTATTGTATTCAATTTCTTTAAAGAGGAAGTACATCTACAGTAGGGTTGCTTAGCTGTGTATATATAATAAATTCTTCATCCTAACTGCATACATTCTGAAATGCTCTTTGTTTTCTTTTAGTCATTTAATTAAACATCATATCAATTTTTCTTTAAGCGATCAGAGCAATGCCAAGTTCTTTTTTCTAAGTACAGAATTTATACGGCACACACAACAGCTGAAACACATTTTTGGCTCTAGTTTTCTCAGTTTCTTAGAATACTAGAATAATAAATATGCTCTAAAGTGACTATAGCTCTATTTGCTTTAACTACTTTCATTTTAAACAGTTAATAGAATAAATCTTTAAAGCCTAAATATATAATTCATGATGTTCAGCCAATTTCCATGAAAAAATATTCTAATTGTTTTTCACTCACAGCACTAAAACCATTTCTCCAGTGCACAACACAGTGCCACATTTTATTTACACCTTTTGTATCCATCCAATATAGGATCGTACAGTTAGCCCTACATTTATAAACACTAAATCAAAAAATAAGCCAGTTTGTGCAAAATGACCATGACCCAAAATTCATAGAAATATTTCAAAATCATAATTGTATATAGCATCTGACAGACGGGTTTCTATGCGTTTCATTCCTCAGCCGGTATAAGTCACTTTGGCAGTACTGAAATATTGGAAACTACTGGTCAGGCTTTTGTTTCAAAAACAAAACAAAACACAAAAGAGGCACGGTAAGTACATCTGAGAACACACAGAAAACCCAACACCAACATTATAGATCCTTTGGCATTTGCATGGGTCATGAAGGCCAGCTCCCATCCCAATCTGCACTTCCATAACTCTAACTGCCCTAGTCTGTGAGCAATTTCCCCCATCTACTGCTGCCAAGTAGTGGTTACTTCACATTTAAATTAACATGATAGTTTAAAGTTTCTACAATCAAAATCCTCAAAGCTGTTTAGATATCTGATTTTTGCTTAAATAGTTTATGGGAGCTAGATCTGTAAAATCATCCATGGTTCTGCATTCAGTGTCTGTATTTCAGTTTTGCGCAGCACTAATTATTGACACAAAAGGCAAATTGAGGGTCTGACTTTTCTTTAACTTCAAGTCAGTGAGATCTTCTAGGCCCTGAGAACTTTTAAAATTAAACTGTTTAAATATGTGCTTAAAGCCTCATTACATACAATTAGTTGTGATGATTTTTGGCTTACCCCTTAGAGGATGATAAAGGTGGTCTGAAGTGGCCACATTCTGCTGAATATTTCGTAAATGTTAACATTTTCCTTTTGTTTCATTAAAAGCAGGACACCTATTTTACCTTTCATGTTGTATAGAATTGATGACATCAAATGTTAAAAGGGAGAAAACACAGATGTCTGTGGAAGATCCTTCCACAGCTGGTCTCTTCAAGATTCAGTTGTGTTCCTTATTACCTTTCTAGGGAGTTCTTCAAGATGCCACCAGGTGTAGGAAAAGTCTTCCTATTCTTTCTACCCATAGTACCTGTCTACTGGTGGCTGGGGGACATCAGTTGACCTCCTGGAACGCACTACCAGAGTGCTTCATCCACAAGGACTTTGGGCTGTGCAAATTGGGCCAGCTCTGCAGCACAAACCCATGCATGTGATGCAGGTATCAGCAACAGATTGACTTCAAACATACACTACAGAAAGAAGAAATGGCAACGTGTTTGCAAGCAAAACTGGACCATTAGTCTCTGACAGAATGCAGTTGCATCCTTAGTTTTTCACATCAACATTTATTCACTTATTTTCCCTAAAACTTTCTTACTCTAATTCAGTCAAAGAGAGGCCCTTGTCAGCTTTCTAACTAAAACAAGCATTGTTGTACTTGATGATACAAAAGGTTTACCAGTTGTCACCCATCCTTCACAACAAAAAATCTGTGATTTGTTGAGGAATAAAACTCACAAAGTTCTAGAGACCTAGTATGTATCTTGAAGAATGAAGTGTTTTGATGTACTAAACCTTCCCATCTATGTCAATTTATATAGTAAAAAAAATTTGATATGAACACCTAACTGGGATATGCAACCCAAAACAGGAATGAGGGCAAGCAAAGTGGAGGACAAAGTCTCTTCCAAGGCTGGATAGGGAGGTAGCAATGTACCTGAAAGGGAGATGTGACTTTGATTCTCTGAATGAAACAGCAAAGCTGAATAGTCCCTATTCTTTCCAGTCCAAAACTTTCTTGCTTTGAACATCATAATTTAAAAGACATGGAGTTAGAATAAAATATAATTCCTTCTTGTTGACATGGAATTTCTTATCTTATTACTTTGAGTTATGCCACCACTCAGGGTGTATCTAACACTAAAGTGTTTGACCATTCCTAGTAATTAACATTTCAGATTAAATCAGCTCAAAATATGCCAGTGAATCAAGCATGGTTACATGAAGTCCACTTTACTAAATCACAAATTAAAAGTAAATTTGAAGATGGGGTCCACTGGGCTGGGAAAAATGGAGGCATCTCACTCCTGGTCCAGGTCCTGGAAGTGTGCCCTATTTTCCTCATACAGTAAATTCCTAGGACTGCCTCTTCTTCATCAGAAGATTATTGAAACAGCTGTATTGCTTTATAAAAATAAAAAGCAGAAAGGAGACAAAATTAATTGCAAGAGTATTCTGAAAGAAGTGTCATCCTGAGACCAAAAGCCAGATTCTGCATTTCCTTTCCCTGGCTTTTATCACTGACTTGGCATTTTTACACAGCAATCAATATTCCACAGTATAATCATGTGTAGTATCAATAGTTTGAATACTAAGTATAATAGAAACCAAATACAAAAAGTGATTGCTAGAAGGGTCTAGACTAGTCAAAGACGTTAATGTCTCTGCGATAGGAAGAAAGGGAAGAAAAAGGTGGTCTAGTTAAGGTTAGGGAAGGATGAGTCGGGCTTTTTAATTAGGACTAAATAGAGGAAGAAAGCCAAAAACAAAAAAGAATGTCCTGAACGAAATGAAGTTCACATACAGTAGCAGATCACGAGGGAGAGAGAAGCTGATGAATACAACGACTTCTGAATACTAAACTGCGTGCAGAGGAGCTCTGCTTGAAAACCTAAGCTTAAATCTTCAGACAATGAGGAAAGGTCATAGACCTATTCCTGCATCTCAGATGAACTTGGTATATTCTCTGAGCTGAAATATGCAGACATAACCTTGAATTTTTTTTGGGGGGGAGGGGAGGTTTCTGGTAAATGGCTATGTAGTATGATATACAATAAATACAAATATAAGTAACTACAAAATTCTTATTACAATAATTATTTTGTAATTATTTCTAAATAATTGTAAGAATTTATTTATAATTGTTCATAACCATATCATAAATACAAATAATTATAACATCAATGTTGTTAGCTGTTTCAGATAATGTTTCCCAAGATAGAACCTTTATAAGACCAAAAACATGTTCTAATTGAATGTACTGACATAAGTATTATTAAACTGTGTTCAACATAGACTCTAAATATGAACTGGTTCATTTTACTTCTGAAGGGGACTTAATTAACAAGAGCCAAAGTTTTGAATGGATGATGTGTCAGGACCTCTATGTCATTAAGGATGGGTTTGGAGGCCTGCGCATAAGGCAAAATGACAAGATTATAGTATAACCTACAGTTTATGTATACATCTCAATGCCAGAGAAAGCGTTCTTTATAGCCTTCTTCAAGCACTACAAAGCTCAGCTGGACACAAACAGCAACGTTCCTTTTTATGCCAACAGAATCATCCCAGAATTTGCACATTCAAAGGCGAATGGTTAAATGGTTAAATTCCCTGGCTCTAGTTTGTTTTGAGAATGAAGGAATTCCTGGTATAGGTTAGCTAGTCCCGGAACCCATTTTACTTACAATGAGGTTCTGGGACCACCCCAAGGAGCATACCATATTTCTGGCCTTTCAGAAGCACTGAATTGGGATGTAAGAAGCCACACAGAGAACAGTGTAACTACTTCCCTATCAGAATCTTAAAACTTTCATGCTTTTCATTTCCCACCAAGATGGGTCATTCAAACATCATTAAAGAGATCACTCTCCCTGACTAAATTTTGCAGTCTTGCCTCTTTACAAGAGCAGCTGCTTTGGCAGTGCACAGACTTCATCTCTTCCACTCTCTTTACTGTCCTACCATCTCTTCTAGAAATCCTTTTGTCAGCTTCCACTCACAGTCTTGGCTGTAGTTTCACCACCCACAACACTGAGGTTTGCTTTCTGGCCCAAGCAGAGAGAGCCTATTGTGTACATCTAATTGGAGAATGACTGAAACCTCCAGTCTCAACTATAACCCTGTGCTATCCCACAGTATTAAAAAGTAGTTATACAAATCAGTAGGAATGCATTGATTAACACATCATAGCAGTATATCTTAATATCGTAACTGTATTACGGTTACAGACCACCACTGCGCCCACCTGATAAGGGCAGGAAGCTGTCATGAACATAGCTGCAAGCAACCAAAAGAGTTGCAAAGCCAGCTGTAAATCATTAATCCAAGCATTCAATTACTAATCCCATCAGCCTCATTTAAAGCATTTAAACTGACAGTTGCGTATCCAATTAACTGTTGCTATAGAAAATGAAAGTGCTTAGAGGTATTTGACAGACAAATCTTTACTGGCCCAGCAGGGATTTAGTCTGAATTTGGTTAATTAGATTGTGACTTTACCTAAATTGAGCATTTACTGTAATCCTTGCTGAAACCATGGAATGAAATCTCTCAAGGTTAAACAGTCATCACAAAAGCACGTCACGCTGCCAAGTAATTTGTTAAAACCACGGCACTACACTGCTTCCTCAAGAAGGGTGACGTATCCTTGATCGCAGATTATGGGTGCCGAACCTCTCCATAGCTCTCCATATGTAGGTTTGTAGGGGCATACATGACCTTCACTTCTTGCCTTTCTGTCATTACTCCCTTTCTCAATTCATCTCCAGCCCAACAGTGACTGCTTGCAAAAGATCCTACCAACCCTTTATTTTCCTACTACATTTAAATGTATGCCTTGATCTGTGTGAAGACATCAGACCAGAGCACATCTTGATTCCAATCCATATAAAACTAGAAGACACTGAGTAACAAAAGCTGTTCATACACTCCTATGAGAATCTGTGTCTTAACTCTTAGACAAGACCTCTGAAAAAAATATTCTAAAACACTTCTTCAGGTAACTCTCTTTCTCTCTCCCAAGAGCAGAAAATAATAGCAGCAGCAGTATAAATGTTAGTTGAATTTCTCTCATAAAAGCAGTTGAGGCAGATAAGCTACATAAGTCTTTCTTAGAACACATACACCAATGTTTTTGAATCATGACCTGCAATATAAATGAGTTTTACAATGGGACTTTCACATTTCTTTGCATATCCACCTTCATCGCTGCAAATAACTAGCTGGCAAGGGTGGGAAGTGGGGTTGAAACTTCAACTGCACCATGTTTCTGCACCTACAAAAAGATTCCACAGAATATCGTTTTTTTAAAAAAAATTTTTTTGTTAATATGGCATAGCTGTCACGCTATGACAACTAATGACACAGTTAATGTGACAAAGTCATTCTCAGAAAATTATTTACTCATTCATTTCCTATCAGTCAGAAAATAATAAATTAAAAACAAAAAAAGCTGTCAGCTTCCATTTGAACAGAAGCAGTGGAAACCAGTGAAAGCAAAACACTCCCACAGGAGCCCATGAGTGCTTCAGTTTTGCTTACTAAACTGTGGATTAACAAACTCAAGATATGGGAGATGTTTCACACCCAGGTTTCTCTGTAGTAACTGAGACAAAAATTACTTAAATGGGGTTCTCAGGCTAGATTAAGAGGTTCAGAAGTAAAAGCTTCTCCCTTTAAATTGTTCATTGATCAAGCAGTTGCACCAGCACTGCATAAAATCAATCTGTTAACAGCATCACGACCATTCACAACACATAGCACCTGCTGATGTCTTTTAAATATACCAGTCTTCACTTTCCCAACACCAATCCTTGTGGGCCCCCAAAAGGCCAAAGTCACTGGTGAGGTTTAGCCAAAAAAACAATGGCAGTATGCTATCATATCTACTTTACCTTCTTTGTGTAAATGTGAATACTGTCACCATTCAGTTTTCTCAGTATCTTAAGGAAAAGAGCAATTAAATCACTAACTAAGCTTAGCCTGAGGCAAAATAGTTAGACGTGGCAGTAGGTAAAGAAAAATGCTTAGAGGAAATAACTTTCTGAGTAATATCCCTTACTACTGAGGACACTCAACCCTCTGATTCCTGTGCAGCTTTGAGATCTTCCACGGTTCTGTCACTGTTAGTGCGCTCCAGCTGTTCTGATGTCCTGGTTGTGCTGCTTCTTGGTAACATTATTGTCCCTTTGCTGATTTTCATATTATTTGATTGTTAAAGGTTTTTCAATGCATGGATTTACTCCTTGAGAAAGCTCCTGCTAATATAAAGCAGTTTGTCTGCCTAAGTGCCAGCCCATCAGCACATCCCCTTTGCCTTCTGCTCTGTACTGTCTCACTACTGTTGGAGTCCAAAGTCCCCGGTCTCAGTCTTTCCTGAGCAGAAATATTACATTTCTTTCCCACATCCACAACTGTTAGGCTCTACAGTGGGACAAGTGATACAGGGTACTGTTCAGTCAGGCTCAATGAGATAAGAGTCCACTACCATCACTGCTATAAGAGATTATTTCTTCATGATACAAAAAGAAAGGCAAATTATTTGAGTATGTTCAAGTACCCACTATATCCATATGAAAATAAACAACCTATCCTAGAGAAATAGCCCGATTGCTTATCATTAAAGGTAAGAAGTTAAAGAGATAAAAGAATATACAGTTTCACAGTCATAAATCATTTCAGTCTTTCCAGTTAGTTGGAGGCCAGGGAACAAAATTTGACTGAAAGAACTGGTCAGACTACACGAGAAAAGACTTTGAATGCCTGACTAACTTACAGAACACATCATTCTCCTCCTCAGCTTCTTCTCCTGGGGAATATGGCCATTTCACCCTGGAAAGAAGAGTCAGTTTTCTTATTGATCTATCTATATGCAAGAGAAAACTTCATCATTTTGTCCTCTGCTTATTTGCCTAAACCTGCCTCCAAGATTCCTTTTTTCTTCCCGAAGCCTCACATGCTTCTAGGGGTTCTGTAGCTTAAATCCTTAATTGTTTTTAGGCGCGATAACAATGTTTTGCACCCTCTTCCTCAGGGATGGGACTGTCAGCTGTCTGTTTTCCCTGGAGTGAAGCAGTGGAAAACCACTGGTGCCCTGGCTGACTTACATTCACTATGATTGTACTATCACAGATACCACATCTGGACACCACTAGATCACAAGAGGTACAGACCTGGTGCTGGCTAGGTGTATAATTCAAACACCTTCTCAGTTCTGGAGTGGTGGTGTCCTTTGACCAACATTGTGATTTCCAGAGGGTAGAAATCTAAGCAGCTGCAGGGTGCTTTGAGGTTGCCTGTGGCATGCACAGGCCTGCTGAGCTGTCCCTACACAGCTATAGAGGTCTTGATGCAGCTCATTGCAGGATGGCTTAAATTCAACGGCTGAGGATTTTCCTTACAGCATTAAAAGTCTTAAATGCCTATGAGAAATACAAATCCTCCCTTATCTGCAGTGGCCATAGTTATTGTATCTTCTGGATTGTGCCTCAGTAGTACTGCAGCAGCCATCTGATACAGCAACTCATAGTTTTCACTTCGATACTTTGGCTGGAGATGAAATCAATTTAGCTGTGTGATGAAGTATATTGAACCAATGAGAAGTAAGGAAAAAGGCACAGGAAAAAAGGTCCTCTCTGCTCCTTAGTATTCCCTGGGTAGAAAGGATCTCATGCTTTGATCCAGGATACAATATCCAAGTTTTGTGAGCTGGGACTCCTTTTCCTCTTCATCTATAGAGTGCACAGCCTCTTCCCTCATATCCTTTATCAACTTCATCTTGAGGTAGAAACGTCCAGGTTCACTGCAGAATGTGTTCCCTCCTGGGTGCTCTGTTGTAGTCCTGAGGTTTGGCCAAAGCTGTTAGAGATAATATACACAGAGTCATGAGGTACAATAAATTTGTGCTAAGAATATGATTACCTTTTAATGAATTAATAAAATCACTACTTCGATTTTGTTTAGGTTAAAACTTAGCTATCTAGTAAGAGTTCAAACTGACACTTTTGACTCCTATGGATAAAAAGCATGTTTTGGCATAGAAATTTAGGAGATAATTTGAGTTTTCCCTGCTCTTCTGAAAGCTAAAATTTTTAAAGAAGAGCTGAAGAGACAGAATAGTTGCACATCCCTTGTAATGAGGGATTCCAGTATTTTGTTTATCTCTTGTCCCATAGTGGATTACTCATAAAAGCCAGTCACATGTATAAACTGAGTATCACAGATAGAATCTGTAAACTTCTTTCCAGGTCCTTATAGATCTAGTCTTTTTTCTTTTAATAATTTCATTTCACTAATATCACTGAATACTAGTGACCCGCAGAGAATCCCTTTCCCTCACCAGTCCTATCTGTGCTGAATAGTTTTTTTGTAGGCATTAGGTATCTTTGGATTTTTTTCTGTTTCTCAAAATGTATGAATGGAAATTACCATATGATCTATGCACCTACATTAACTTTTAGCACTGTGTCATGGATTAATGTCAGCTGGCAACTAAACACCACACAGTCACTCGCTCAGCTCCAGTGACATAAGGGAAAGAATTGGAAGACTAAAAGTGAGAAAACTCATGGGCTGAAATAAGAACAGCTTGACAATAGAAATAAAATAATTAATAATAATAATCATAATAATGAAAAATAACAAAAAGTGATAGAGAAATAAAACCCAAGAAAGACAAGTGATGCAAATGAAACACAATTGCTCACCACCAACTGATGGATGCCCAGGCTATCTCTGAGCAGCTCCCCAGTCAGCATTTCCCCCAGCTTCATATGCTAGGCATGATATCACATGGTGAGGAATATCCCTTTGGTCTGTTGTGGCTAGGTTTCCCAGCCATGTTCCCTTTCAATCTCCTGCACACCCCACGCTCTCTCACTGGTGGGGTGGGGTGAGAAGCAGAAAAGGCCTTGACTTTGTGCAAGCAGTGCTCAGCAGTAATGAAAACATCCCTATATTATTTACACTGGTTCCAGCACAAATCCAAGCTACTATGAAGAAAATTAACTATCCCAGCCAAAACCAGGACAGACTGATACAATGTCAAACTATTTTTGAGTGTCTGAAATAAAATTCTCTCACAAATTCAGCAGAGATCTAAAGCACTATTAGAGTCTGTATAAATTAGTTTTGTCAGAAAATATTAAAATACCACTTCCCTTGTCTGTAATCATCAATGCATTTGTTCGGCACATCTCTCTGCAGCATGAAAATGGCTTATATTACATTTTAAAAAGACAGACACAATTCATTCAGCTGCCTGGTAATATAGTTTTTCATCCAGCACTTAAATAAAGTAATCTCATTCTACTATATCTATTCTTTTTTTTTTGGCAGTAGAGTTTTAAGATTTACATATTGATAATACATGAGTGCCTTATTAGTATACTGATAATACTGATACACACTTAATAAGCACTGATAAAAAGCTGTGGAAAATAACAATTACTAGCAATTAATAGCATATATTTGAAGTATATATTGCGGCTCGGAGGTCAAGATGCATTTCAATATCATTTGCCTCACCACTTCACAAGGAAGCTTCTTGACATTCTCAGTAACAGGAGATGTTGGCCTGTGTGTAACCACCAAAAATGTTCAAAAGATCCAGTTGGCTTGAGAATAGGAGGCAATTCTCTAATTTTTACTGCCAATCAAGAGGCTGATAAAATGCGTTACACTTGCATTTACTGTGCATGGCCTATAGCAGTTTTGGTAACTCAGTGTGTCACAACAAACATATAATTACTGAACTATTATGTCATTTTTTTCACCTTGGCAACTGCAAGTGTGCCAGAAGATTCACATTATGAAAAAACCTCAGCTGAACCCCTCACTACATGAGTAGATTCTGGTATGTGAGTTTGAGCAATACTTATGCAGTCAAAAAAGTAGGATAGTGACTTCTTGTAACAGACTCACTTCATTAACTTGATAGGCTTAATTTAATATGGCTGCTATAAGTTCTAGTAATATGGAGTATATACAAAGTGTATAGAAGTACACAAAGATGCAGATGTACGGTCTTTTTTAGGTATCCTAACTTATGTTGTTCTTGATTTTGTTAGTGACATACCTTTAACTTTTAAATTGATCTGTTTGTGCATTTGCACAGTTTCATTTACTTAATGCCTTTGTTATGATCAAAACCAATGTCAACCATCTGAATGTTTATTACTGGAGGTTCAGTAATAAAAACAACTTTCACAGAAGTTTGTGTGGCTTCTCTGGCTATAGCACTTTTTATTTTTTTTATCACAGTCAAAAGTTGCAGCCCATTTCATTGCTCTGTTTTTACTAGCACTTACGAATTTGAGATCTTGGTATAGGTCATTTGAAGTTCAATGCAGAAAAATGTAAGTTTCGGGCTAGAGATCAGTAATACATACACAGTAAGCTAGTAATCATGTGTGCATCTAGTAACACATACTCACATATATACATAATGCATACCTACATCAGCCACAAGAACAAGTTTCTCTGACAACAAAATTCAACGTTTTGAAACATTGGGACAAAATTGCCACAAAATAATGGCACAAAATTGGTACAAGAAGTCACACATATGCATGATTTCCAAATGATAAACAAGTCTGTAAAGGAACCATCAAATCTAGGTGGTACACAGAACGTGACCTGTCCTAAATACATTGTGCAACCCTCAATCCTCTTCTCGTTTACTGTGTCCACTCTCTGTGTAAAGCTAGCAATGAGCTGTAACCCTCCCCTACCATACTGAAACCTCTAATTTAGGTATCTAAATAATTAATTGTCATTGTGATCTTGCCAACTTATGGAATGATAGCTACCTGTTCTTTAGGTCAGTTCAGTGCAGGAGCCAGGAAGTTATGTGTTTACATACTTGCATAAGCAAGTGCTTTTGAAACAGGCTCCTCTTATTACCTTACAGCTTGCAAAGCTCTGGGTGCAACACTACTCCTTACCTACATGGTTTACCTTGAAATATTATTCTAATAAACAGCACCTCCTCTGATTTGTTACTTAATCAGGAATTCATCACTCCATTTTTTCCCCTTCCCATAATCTGCTGCATTTGCTATGTAATTATTGATCATGGTGTAAGACACCTGGAGTTACCTTACCCACCTGTTTTTTCATTGGTTGTAACGTGTAACAGTTAATTTTGCATGGAAGTGCATCACTTCCATACAATAGCTGGCACTGACACCATAGAATTTTCCAGCTTATATCTTGATGTAAATTACATCAAATTGTGTGAATCACCATTTTATTTCAGCTGAAATGAAAAAAGCCCCATAAATAGTCATATGAATTGTTTTTCCAACATAGATGTGTTGGCCCAAGTGCACTGTGATTTCATTCAAATTCTTTCGCAGAATCATAGAATAGTTAGGGTTGGAAGGGACCTTAAAGATCATCTAGTTCCAAACCCCTTGCCATGGGCAGGGACACATCCCACTAGATTAGGCTGCCCAAGGTCCCATTCAGCCTGGCCTTGGACACCTCCAGGGATGGGGCAGCCACAGCTTCCCTGAGCAACCTGTGCCAGAGGCTCATCACCCCTCTCCTGTTTATACCCATTGCCACTCTTCCTATCACTACAAGCCTCTGTAAAAAGTCCCTTACCAGCTTTCTTGTAGCCCCTTTCAGGTACTGGAAGGTCGCTATAAGATCTCCTCAGAGCCTTCTCTTCTCCAGGCTGAACAGTCCCAACTCTCTCAGCCTGTCCTCGTATGGGAGGTGCTCCAGCCCTCTGATCATCTTTGTAGCCCTCCTCTGGACTGATTCCAACAGCTCCATATCCTTCTTATGTTGAGGATTCTGGAACTGAACACAATGCTCCAGATGAAGTCTCACAAGAGAGGAATAAGGGGGCAGAATCCCCTCCCTCATCCTGCTGGCCACGCTTCTTTTGATGCAGCCCAAGATAGGGTTGGTCTTCTGGGCTGCAAGCACAGGTTGCTGGCTCATGCCAAGCTTCTCATCGACAAGCATCCTCAAGTCCTTCTCCACAGAGCTGCTCTCAGTCATCCATTTCATCACTCTCAGGAGTAACGAATCACTCTCAATCACTCTCAGTTTCCTCTGTGACTTGCTGATAAACAAGAAAAGACCTTAAGAATCACTTATTTAAAATGCAAAGTACAACAAATAAACAGTGTTTTCTTCATTTGCCTTTTCACACTAACAGTGTGTGGAAAATGTCATGTGATGGAGACTGAGACCCTAACAGGAAAAGCACAGTCTCATGGACCTAAGTAGGAACATGGGTTTCAGTCTTGGAAAAATAAATACTGACACTACACTGCTGCAGGACTGCTGTTTTAAAGCTGGATAGCATATATATGGAAAACTAAGGAATTCCAACTACCATTTAAAAGATGCAAAATGATGATTATCAGATGGTTTTACTGTTTTATAGGGAGACATTTATGATCAGAATCTCCCTTTTTATTCCCATTTCAAGAAGTGGGCAATCTGGAGAAGAGTAATTTATGATCTACAGTAAGAAGTGTTGAACTTGATCAGAAGGCTGGAGCATATCCCCTATGAGGACAGGCTGAGAGAGTTGGGGTTGTTCAGTCAAGAGAAGAGAAGGCTCTGGGGAGATCTTAGAGCAACCTTCCAGTACCTGAAGGAGGCCTACAGGAAAGCTGAAGATGGGCTCTTTATCAAGGAGTGCAGTGACAGGGCAAGGGGCAATGGTTTTAAGCTGAAAAAGGGGAGATTTAGATTAGATATTAGGAGGAAATGTTTCACTGCAAGGGTGGTGAGACACTGGAACAGGTTGCTCAGAGAAGTCATGGATGACCCATAACTTGGGCAAGGCTAGGCAGAGCTTTGAGCAACCTGGTCTAGTGGAAAGTGTCCCTGCCCATGGCAGAGGGGTTGGAACTAAATGATCTTTAGTTCATTTTCAACCCAAGTCATTCTATAATGCTATGATTTTATGATTTGCTGACAAATCAAAATATTTTGCTTGGGTTCGACCATACAGCACTAGAAAATATACATGATGCGGATACATTTTTATTGCCTGCTTTCTGAAACAGCAGATCACATTTTCTGCTAAGGAAGACGCCTTCCTTTCTAAGGCTGTCACCCTATTGTCTTCTTTACTTTTCTCTTCAACTAGTATCATTCTGCTGATGAAAACAAACTTCTCTTATAGACATTAGCACAACATACATGTATAAAATGTTTGTAACTAAACCTTTATAAAAGGTTCACTCTGGAGTGAAACACCAGATACTTAGGTCCTAGCAGAAGATATCTACTTTAATCACACTAGTAAGAAGTTGGCAGCTTTCACAAAGCAAGTCTTTAGTAATGTATTTTGTACCTGCTCAAAAGAACAATGTGAAAGAAATAACTGGAAGTCAATTCCTCTTTTTTTCAGTTAGCATGTCAGTGTTATGAAGGGCATGTAACATTGTATTTCTCAGTTTGAGTAACAGAAGACCAGTGTTTGTGCCTGAAAGAATCATATTCGACTTCAGAAGCATCCTGAAGATACTATGGTTCCTGCAATTATTGGTTTTTTTCTTAATTTTTGAGAATTTAATCTTATTCATATTTCCTCCATGAAAACCAATAAATGCTTGGAAACAGTGCTTATTACTTGCTCCACAAATGGGATTGGGAGGCAAATTGCCTTATATTCTGCTCCTCTGGGAGCAACTGTGGTTCTTTGGGACATTTATGTTGAAAGTAAGAGAGAAACAAGCAAATTAGACAAAAAATCCCCAATGGAGCTAAACATTTGCCTAACACTTGGACTGCAGCAATAGGCAGGAGGTCTATGAACAGATAGACAAGGTAAGATACTCCTTCTTGCTTCTGAGTAGTTTTCCTTTTTCTCTTTCTTTTTTTTAAGAAACTGTACTGTTCACTAAATTGAAGTAATCATCTAGATCAATAACTTTCTTTTTTGACAAGTAGCTTTCACCATAAATTAGCTGTGTTTAATATGTACTGTTGGGATTTATCCATTTCCAGTCTTCACTGGGAGATGGTAACTTCTTTTAGATTTAGAGCAGAAGTTATTTCCATGTACTAGCTTGTTAAGGCTTTAAAATTTCTTTAAGATATCAGGATTTTTTTGTTGTTGTTAAAAACAGTGGAAATTGTAACGGTGAGTCCTTTTCTTTGCCCATTTGTTTAGAAAACTGTATTTCTTAAGGGTCATGTGGCACATTATGGTTTCAGAAATATCATCAGGCCATGGTTGGTCTTCAGTCAAATTCATGATTCTGCTTTAGTTTATTTTTCAGTCAATACAATGGAAAGTAAGGAATAGACGGACTCCATTTTAAATAAGATTCTTCTGCTGTGCTAATTTAGACTTTGTAAACTACTTTTGGGTGGTTGTTTGGTTTTTTTTAATATGAGGGTCTAGAAATTGGACATTAAATTAACATCACTAATTTTCTAGTCTTTTAAGTACATACTGCCTGAAAATATTTCTCACTATAACCTCTCTTCTAATTCAGCTATCCATTCTAATGATTTGCTGAAAGATAAATCCTTTCCTTGTTAAATTCTCAGTATATGTACTTATATATATGACTCAAATCACATCTTTGACATACTCTGTCTGAAGGCATGCATCAGAGAAATTAGCTAAAATATTTCATGACACATGAATGTTGATAGATTGTTTTGGAATAGCCTTGTAACATTAATCTTATATGAGTTGTCAGGAGGGCTCTTTGTTTTGTGGTTGTTGCTTTTAATTTCAACCAAAACATATTAATTATTTCTGAACATATCTATGAAAGTTTGCATAATATTGCTTGGACAGTATGGACAAGGATATATCATATTATAATACTGTGTCAGCAGAGATGAGCAAGTTGTTGAGTTTTCTGTACTGACTTAACACACAGTGTTCAAGATGGAACTTTTCCAATTACTTGGGCAGTACAGATGATGTGATCCTCACTGTGTAAGACATTGATTATGGCTCCTGCAGTTTTGGAGTAAGAATCACAGTAATTTCAACTATCTTAATATCTGTTATCACTTCCCAGTGAAATGAAAAATCAATGTGAGTAACTTATGGTCAGTACTTCAAAAGTAACACTTGATATTTATTTGCAATGATACTACAAATCAAAAAGCAATTCTCCTAGAATCCTCTTATTGCAAGAAAAAAACCCCCTCACTTTAGAATTTACAAGGATCAAATGTCTTTAAGAACATTTTAAATTGGAATTAAACCTCCATTCCTATAAATGCTATCTGCTTCTTGCAAAGACATTCTCCAAAATTATTTGTTTAAGCTTTTGTTAAGTAATTGCTCTGTTGGACTTTCCTGTTGATACTGAACATTTTTGAAATTATTTGTTTGTTCGTAGTTGGGTAGAATCTCAAATGTTTGGTTTGTGGACTCAAGTAATTCTCAATCTTCAAATACATTACATTAACTGAATCACCCATAAGGTTCCAGCCTGCCAAATTTGCTGTGCCCGTATCAGCAAAGAGTATTCAGAAGTACACAGGATGACCTACAACCAGAAACTCAAAGACTATTTCAGAATCAAGAATTGCTGTTGAGATCTTGAATTACTGTTAACAGTACAGTACCTTAATAGGTATTTGTAGGGACCGAACAGTGGAGCCTGGAATTTTTGTACAGAAAGATTTTTTTCAGTCAGGGTTCTTCTCTGCTCTTGCAAATGCTTGCAGGTTTTGTTGGTTTTTTTTGATAACCGGAAAAATCTTGAGCTTGGATGCAGAAGAACAAGAAAGAGCAGAAAAGTTTAATTAACTGCTTTGATTTGGGATATTCACTGCACAAAAGCTTGGGAATTTTACCATAATGGAAGCTTACTTTCCAGGAAGCAAATCAGGTCATCAAGGTCCATAAAGAAGAGGTTTTAGAATAAACTGGTAAAGTGAGTAGCAATTTATTTTCAGGATCAGACACCTAGGAATTCCAAAGGAAATCAGATATGGATCCTATGAGCTAGAAATGTGTGGATGATATTTTGTTACAACAGGTGTCCAAGGAACAAAGAGTAGCAAATATGCCAGTTTTAAAGAGGACTTGAGAGGACACCAAGAAACTACAAACCTGTCATAGAGCAAATTGGTGGAAATTATAAGAAAGAAAAGAATTAATAGATGTTTAGAGAAGAACATACTGAAGAATAATTAGCTTGACTTTTTATAAGTGGAAGTCAGGCTTCCCAAGTTGGTTTTTTTTAAGGTAGTGAGTAAACAGACCAAAGGAAGACAGATTTAAAAAATGGTCCTCTGTTTCCAAGTGATGAAAAAGAGGATCATCGCAGTAACAACTGAAAGGAGAAGAGGAAATGGCCTCAAGTTGTTCCAGGGGAGATTTAAGCAAGTTATAAGGAAAATTTTCTTCACAGAAAGGGTTGTCAAGCACTGGAACAAGTTGCTCAGGGAAGTGTTGGAGTCATCATTCTGGGATCTGTTTAAAAGATGTGTAGAGGTGGTGCTTAGAGAAATGGTTTAGTGGTGAACTTGGTTGTCTTAGGCTTATGATTGAACTTGATAATCTTAAAGATCTTTTCCAACCTAAATGATTCTGTGATTCTTTTATCATATGGATTGACACAGTGATCAAAAGCTGAGAGAGGGGAGAAAGTGCAGATGCATCCAACAATGGAAGAGTGGAGTAATCCTGTCATACTCAGTACTGTCTAGGTTTGCATTCATTTGTGCAGGTGGAAAGGTGTCAGTGCCTAAGTCCTACTTGTCTGTGACAAAGAGAAAACCTGACACAGCTGAAGGGGCATCAAACGAGTCTCCACTGAACACTAAGGTTCCCTGAGAGAGCCAAAGGAAAGTCACATGTCAGGGCATTAGCCCAAGCACCCATTTCCAAACTGCCAGACAACATCAAATAACAATTTACCTTCAGCTTAGAAATCTCTGTATGAATCTTCATATAATAAGTAAACCTTGGCCATCTATTTTAATACAAATGCAGATCATGGAATAAAATCTTTTTATAACAAACCCAAATTGAGTTAAGAGTGATTTTGACCGTCCCTCCAAGTGATGTTATCTGTTTCAGGGTGTATGCTTCTGTACTCAAAGGACTGTGCTGTTCCTGATCAGCAGAAATTATATGGAAAAGGGGTTGAACAGGTCTGGCTGAGGAACACAGATTCTCACAATACCAGAAAGAGAGGGCATTCAGGTTGTAATTAAAGCCTGCTCTCAGTGCACACTAAAGCTTGTAACTCATTACCTTAGGTTTCTCTGGAAACCAAAATTATTCTGTAGTTCATGAAACAATCAGATAAACTGGGTAGCAGAAGAGAAGCTGGAATCATGGAGATATAAAATCATAGAATCACGGAATCATAGAATCACCAGGTTGGAAGAGACCCATTGAATCATCGATTCCAACCATTCCTATCAAAATATATATTGTAAAATATATATCAAAATATATAAATATATATATATCAAAATAATATATATAAAAATAATATATTAAATACAAAGATATAGACACTTTATCTCTTTCAGAAGGATCCTAAACTGCTAAGTGTGAAAAGTTGAGGAGAAAACTGGGGAGACATGAGAGTCCTGGTCTTTTTCTTACTGCTTTCCACCATGAGACAAGGACTATGGGGCTAGATGGACCTTTGATCTGATGCAGTACAACAGTTCTTACATACTTGTTTTCAGTAGAGATATAAATAATTGCAATTATCACTAAATATTTTCAGAAATGAAGCACAAGAGGCAAGGATACCTTTTAAATCTTTCTGTTTATCCTTTTTTTATTCAGGTTAGGAAAGAAGTTGGGGATGTTACTGTTCTAATNAAAGATATAGACACTTTATCTCTTTCAGGAGGATCCTAAACTGCTAAGTGTGAAAAGTTGAGGAGAAAACTGGGGAGACATGAGAGTCCTGGTCTTTTTCTTACTGCTTTCCACCATGAGACAAGGACTATGGGGCTAGATGGACTTTTGATCTGATGTATCTGTAAGTACAACAGTTCTTACATACTTGTTTTCAGTAGAGATATAAATAATTGCAATTATCACTAAATATTTTCAGAAATGAAGCACAAGAGGCAAGGATACCTTTTAAATCTTTCTGTTTATCCTTTTTTTATTCAGGTTAGGAAAGAAGTTGGGGATGTTACTGTTCTAATCTACAGTGCTGGCATAGGGCTTGGGAAAAAGTTCTGTGACATTCCAGATACAGATTTTGAAAAGACCTTAAGAGTCAACTCCCTCTCTCAAGTCTGGGTAACACATTTTTTTTCCTCTCACAGATGACCAAAATGTACAGGCAAGGATTAGAGTATGAAAATCACCATGGTGGCACCTACCAAAGGAATTCAAGTTGGAAAAGGGATAGTAAGGGGCTTGAATAGGAGAAGATGTATTTTTTTAATCAACTTGTAATTGGAAACACACCAAACTGATGGTTTCCCCACTATGTTTCTGGAACTTTAAGACAAATCTGCCTGGGCACTCTGGTAAATCAAAAGTCTGTGCAGACGTATGATGAAACATACTCTATCTGTAACAGCTGAGGCTAAAGTTAGTGCTGACACGATGACAAGTGATGTTCCTGCCCCTGATGTTTGCTGGCATCAGAAGGCTTTGTTTAATAGACCTGTAGCATTCAAGGAGGCACAACCATGGTTTACTTGGTTAACTTGGCAGTGTTAGGTTTATGATTGGACTCAGTGATCTTTAAGGTCTTGACCAACCCAAATGATTGTACGATTCTATGCTGCAAGTTTCAGTGTCAGTATTCAGATTGTGCTTTCATTCCTAGTTCGCCATCTGCGTAACGTTCATAGAAAACTAATCTGGAAAGTACATATTATCTTTTCTTTGGTTTCATACCTCTGAAGGAATCAGCTGTTATTTGGGATCTCAGTAAACCTTTAGGAGGATTCGTTGTGAGGGAGTATTACACTTGCCCCTTCTTGCATCTGTTTTTTGTATGCCTGAGTGAGCAGCCTGCATCAGGAAAAAATGTAGTATTGCAAGTCCCCCACTAAACTGCATATCTTAACAGAAAATCATTGCAGATGTTCCTCTACTCATTTCTCAGTCCACAGTGCATCATTCTTCCAAACACTTGAGGCAGTAAGGCTGAGATTTTTCTACTTCCTTTCTGAAGAGACATAGGGCAGGAGGACAGTGACTGCGGGCCCTCGGCCAAACAAATACATGTACTAGGCACACATATCTGGTGCTGAATAGATGTTGCAGCATGAAGCCACCCAAAAGAATTTGCTTACTGCTCTTTTCTTTTCTGCTCTCCCTTCCCTTCCCTTCCCTTCCCTTCCCTTCCCTTCCCTTCCCTTCCCTTTCTTCTTCCCCTTCCCTTTCCTTTCTTCTTCCCCTTCCCCTTCCTCTTTCCCTTGTCTTTCCCTTCCCTTGTCTTTTCCTTTTCTTTTTCTTTTTCTTTATCTTTTTCTTTTCTTTTTCTTGTCTTTTCTTATCTACCCCCTCAAAAGCCACTAGTGCCCTCCTTAGATAGTTAGGTTCACCTGCAGTGGCGGTCTGGGATGCCAGAGTTGTCGGGCAGATGTTCAACAAAAAGTACCCGCACACAGCTGAACTCCCCTTGATGTGTTGACTTCTAGCTCCCTCTTGTGTACTAAGTCTTTGATAATAGTCTCAAATAAGACTCGTACCACGAGTCACCAAGAGGCAGAATATATACAAACTTTGCTGCTTTTAATAAAGTGATTTTAATGCTGACAGATCTTTGTATAGAGGGCCGTCATTCACGGGAAAGTCATCTCTCAATTATGAACTCGTACAGAGATATAGAAGGTCAGTTGGGCATCTAAGATATTGAAGCCCTAAAAAGCAGATTTGGTTGTAAAGTCTAATTTGGAGTGCAACAGTTCTAGAATGTCTAGTTACAAAGGGTTTTTTTAATATGTCTCTTAGACTTGCAAGGCCTTTCATCCAGCCATGATAACCTGTAACCACGGACACCTGAATAGCACACCCAGTGCAGGAGGGTTGTTAGGAGCCTACAATGTGTCAGATAACTATTGTCAAGTGCCATTACATATTAGATCTGCATTCTCATAACTTTTCTTGGAGATCTCATTAATACCTGGCTTAAGCAATTTGTACTGACATATTGAACAATTGGGAAAGAGCCTGCAGATACGAATGGTGGTAGCATATTTCATGAGATGATGATGGCCTATTGCCTGAGTGGCACAGGGAACTCACTGTAGATTTTATTGTCTGACTACAACCTGTCTTACCACCTCAGAAGAAAGACAATGTGGCTTTTACCTGTGCAGTGGAAGGGACCCCTGAGTACCGGTTGTCTAACAATTTCTCTTGCCAGGTTTTCTGCAGATGAAGTTTCAGTTATTTCTGTCTTCACTTTTCAGATTATGCTGGAAAGACCTGTCATTATTAACTATATCCCACTACCTGTATCAGGCGGTACCACCTTTCTCTGAGTGAGAGTATCTGTATTGGTGGTGGTAGTGGTACGTAGTGTTGGACGACTGTAGTAATGGGAGAGGCTGAAGGCACTGAATTAGCCATTACAATGGTGCAGTAGCAGTCACCTTGGTTTTTTAGTGCTCTGCTCTTGCTTACACCATTCATCATTCTGTAGTAGCATATATGATGCAGAGCACAGCCTTTCTTCTGGCTGGAAACAGACTGGACTCTCTATCTGTCACCTCAACACCTACAGAAGAAAAGGAGGTATGTGGAGGGCAGAACTATTACACGTAGAACAGCATATACCATAGCTTAGCTTGGAAGTTTTCAATGCCACAGTCACTATGGGCATTAAATTTGTTAGGGTTGGAGCAAGGCTTGCATGAAAGTCATAAAAATTCACAATAACACCAAAATGTTTTCAATTTTTTCCATTTTTATTACAGCAGGAGCAAAGAAGACTGGAAATTCCTTTTCAAGACTAATTGAGGGGAAGGGGGAAAATTCTTAAATTATCTAATAAAATTGCTTCTGTATTAGAATACATCTCAAAAGTAAAGTTCTATGATTTCATAATGCTTTGGAGATGTAAAGTTCTATGATTTCATAATGCTTTGTTTCTTGTTTCACCAGAAACCACTTTCTTCTTCCTCTTTATGTTGCAGAGTATGCAGTCTGTAAGATCACATATGCCATTCAAAAGGAAAAGTTTTATCTAGACATGCTAACGACTTTATATTTTCCTGCTTTAAAAACATAAGAATGTGACTTCTCTGCTACCATTTCCTTCTTTCCTTTGCCATAAACCTGCAAAATCAGCAGGTAAGTTTGGTAAAAATAGTCCTTTAGGTACTATTCCTGCAGTCAATCCTGTTATATGTACCCAATCATGATGAAACAGCAGTTTTATTTTCTAAAAATCTAGGTGTATAGCATTCCTCTGGCCACTTCTATCTCTAATATACATCTTAAGCTACATTTGGATGTACAAGTTTAAAAAAAAATTCCTGGATACTACACCTTGACTAGATCTGCTTCCAGTAACTGTCTCCACTGGTGGATGGGCTTTCATAAAATGGCTTGGTCTGCCATACATGTACCCCTTTTATATCATGAGAGTGTCAAATGTGTTATTGCCAGATGTTAGAATTATTAAACACATACAAGTAATTTATCATTTATTTGTTTGTTTGTTTGTTTGTTTGTTTATAGAGCATATTTTTCTTTTTAAAAACCCACCATATGGCTAACTCAATATTTATCCGATCAGTCTTGTTCCTAGAAAACTGGCACTACTTTTCAAATCTTGCCTCAAGATCCCCAACAGGTTGGATAATGCCTTGAGTAGGAAGAAAAAGGGTTGAAACCAAAATATTCTGAAATCCTCAAGTGCCATCTAATTGAAAAATTTCAGTAAAAATTAATTTGGCGTCATGTTTATTCTTTGACAGACAATTTTCTTCTTGTATGATATTTGACATCGGTCAGCGTGCTGTTTAATTCTTCAAAATTCTCTTTTAATTAGTTTTGACCACAGCCCACTCTTTCATTTCATGACAGCATGCTGCTTTCTTCTGAGCTCTCAATAAAAGTCAGTAACACCAGGCAAGAATATTTGACTTCATCCTCTGAATTCTCAATTTCTGAGCAAAATCTTCAAGTGTGGTAAGAGCACAATGTGTTCACGCCGAAAGGGGAAAAAACACAAAGCATTTAACATACTTCTCTTTCAGAGCCAAAGCAGCATGTAGTTCATACAAAGCTGACATGAAGCAGGAAGTTGTAGGAAGATGTGCTCTAGGTGGTGAGTGGCACGGGGAACCAGTGTCCTGAAAAGGAGTGAACTGCAGTGAGCACCAATAAACTATGCAGTGCCACTTACCGTGCTTCATGTTAGTCATAGCTCACTTTTCTAAACACAGTTCCACAAGAGATGTGTGCATCGGTTTTAATCCATAGCTGGAGAGTGATATTGGTTTGTTTATCAAAGGCTGTGGTTTAAAAAGAGCATTTGCAATACTGTAGTGGTAGTAAAAAAAATGTTGTCTATTCGGGAAGGAAAGATGATGAAGCCCCACAATCAGCTGAAGGAGACAGGAAAAAATTCTTTATAGAAATTGCTTCTATAAATTTTGTATAATGTTCCAACAACACAAGAGTCAGTTTATAGACATGGCTCTACAGTGAGTACCTGCTGTAGGCAGCTGCATGTTGAACACTGGTGAAGTCTCTGACCCTACCTGCTCCTGTGCAGATCTGAAGTACCCTGCTGGGACCAGATAATTGGGTTAAGGTGTTGTCTCCCAGGTTAGGTCTCTGGAGTCAGCAGCTGAATCTGGACCTACAAACTGCTTCACACAGTTGTCTTTAGTGTCAGTGACCTTCATAAAAATTACTTAGAAAATCATTGACAAGAGTATTTTGAGGAATCTGTGCAAGAAATCTTTGGCAATTTCCTGATTAAAGTTTGAAAAATCATTAAAATGTAAAGTTACAGAGATATTGCGTTAAGTGACCAAGTAAAAGCTTTGGTTGTAATGTATTGCTTTCAGAGACTGATTTTTCAATGAGATAGCCTGGTTTTTAGTGTAAAACATAGCTGCTGTAAATCATGGGAAAATAAATATATATAGGAGGAATATCTCGTGTATTCCTGGGCAATTATGGGCTAGCTTTTGTGCCAAAATCTCTTCTTGTATTTGGAGAGAAGTCACATCTTTCTCTTTCAGCTGTCTCTGAATGAAATTAAAACCTAAAAGTCCTTAAGGAAAAGTTCCAAAAGAGCAGAAGTTGAATGATTAGTTATACAAAAGTACGTACTGTTAGTTAATTGATAAAAATCAACCCTCATGCTAATTTTCAGAAAATACTAACATAAGCCATTCATAATTTGTTTGATTTAAAACAATAAAATTTCAGACCAAGACAGGGAATCCACAAAACATTACATGCAGAACTCCACAGTGAGGAATTAAAGAGAATCTTGAATGGTCATTTACCATCCTCATTTGTTACCACAATGTCTACTGTACTTAACTAATCCCATGATTGTAAGCTTCCTTCTGGCTGCAAATGCCTGTGAGAGTACACACTCCAATTAAAAACCATTTTTTTTAATCCCCATGTCAAAGTACTCAGATTCAGTAAATTCATTAGAGATCATTCAGATATGACTGGATATTTTTTAGCTGAGAGAAGAAGAAAGTTATCTGAAGTTTGTCTCTTTGGAAAACAAGGTTCATTAATTTATAATTTGAAAAACTGTAGATTATGAGGAATAAAAATATTCTTTTCTTCTTACTAAAGAGGGAGGAAAAAAGTCTAAATCACTCCCTGCAAGTATTGATCCTCATTTCTCAACCACAAAAAAAAATATTGAGTATTGGGATTCCCCGATTGTTGCAATTTGGCTGTAGATCTGCTATTTTTTGTAAGTAAGATTACAGAAAACTACGCAAGTTTGCATGACATTATATTTGTGAATGTATTGTGGGCTTGAATACGCTTAATACATAATGTCCTTGCATGTGCCACAGAATTGATGAACAGGGCTATTGAGGTGACAGACATATATTTTAAAATGCCTTGTAAAATCAGGCTCCCATTTGAAGCAGATACCTGTTAGTGACATTAATATTTGATGGACTATCCATCATTAAAAATCTCATATGCCAGGATGAAATATTTGCAACCAAGAAGCACGTTGTAAGGGCTTTTCTGTTTGTACCCTTTTCTTTTTATTTTCAGTTCCTTTAACTAAAATATGCCCACCCTGACACCAAAATTTGTCGTTGTAAGTTTCCTATCTATATACCCAGGACATAAGATTAAGAATAATATAACGAAAAAGATGCTTTATGTTCTAAGCCATATGACACCTGCTCTGCATAGCCATCCTGCAAAACCTTATTCTGCATTGCTGCAGTCTCAGCCAGCGGCACTCTGGTTCTATTTCTTCTGGCTAATCTGCTTGTCTCAAGAGGGAATTTGTAAAGCTTATGCTTTCTAAGTCCCACAGTGATCTGTTAGATCTCCTTATCAGCCCTAGAAATCAGTAACTCATTGTTTTCTATGAAAATGCTAGAAAAATATTTAAATTTTTGTTTGTACAGAAAAGACATGAGCTGGATCATGTAACACAATCCTAAAACTGTAAGCCAAGACCTTCCTATTAAAGTTCCAAAGATGCAATTGGATGCTGTTTCTATTTTTTAATGACATTAACTTTTGTGTTTTAAAATATAATGTACCACTTAAGAAATATCTCAGAGTAACTGAGAACCCCTGAGAAATGTGTGCTTTCCTTTTTTGAGTCTTTCATCTTATTAGTAATTCCTGCACACAAGACCAATGTTGTTACTACTGAAGCTGCAAATGGGACTGTCAGGCAGTTTATCTTCATTTTTACTCCTCTGGGATCAGTCCTGGTTCTCTGTGAAACTGATAAAGAAGAGACAAGCAGATTGGCAGGATTAGCCATGGGCTGAATCTACCCGTGTTGCTGCATTGATAGAGAGATAATCAGTGGTGTCAGATAAAATAGTTTCTTGCTCTTATTTTACACTCATTAATACAATATACCCTTCAGAGTATATTTCCCTTATAGAGGAAGATATAGAATCAAGTGGTTTATAAAGATCATTCATCATATTTAAATCATAAGCATTCTGAATAAAAACAAAATTGAACACTGGGTCATTTTGTAATCTAACAAAAATCTTTAAATAAATTTTAGTGTCAACCACAGGAAACTAAGTTCTCAGCAATTTCTGTAACCTCTTGACTATTTCAGTGCCACTCTGTGAGGGTACATGGTACCCCGTGACTTCTTCACTCCCAAAGCATGAAGTAGAGAAAGGTCACTGTAGCACCTTGTCCCATTAAGTCCACAGGCTGGGTGGCTCAGTGTAGCTTAGTTCCTGCCTCCCATCGAAGCCACAGGCATGTGGCTTACTAGATAGTGGGAGTNTTCAGTGTAGCTTAGTTCCTGCCCCCCATAGAAGCTCCTTCTGGAGAAAGAGTGTTTTTAAAGCATCTTCACAAAGCAGAAAATATTGTACCATGTATGATACAAATATGTAATACACTATAGCACAGAAATCACTATGCAGCAGATTTCTAGGCTCAGACCAAAATGTCTGCAGTTCTTTCTGGGTACATAATGCGTGGTCATAGCCAAATCAGAACAACCACATGAAGTGTACGGCTCTAGTGAAGACAGCCATTCCATGAAGATGGAGATATATAACATACTTCAGTTCAGCTTTTATAAAAGAGATAAACAATTCCACTCAATTAAATTCCTTTTATATTCTCTATAAATCATCATTGCAGTACCACATATTTGCGTAAAGTCTTCATTCATATACTGAAGCATTTAACATCTTAATAGATGCCAAGGTGTAACTTGTAGCATATCACAGAATCAACTGAACTTTATCAGAAATTCTCATAATTTCATTTGCTCTTCTGTCTTTAATTTTGACCCAGAAGCTTTTTCAACCTGTTTGTGGCTACTCTTCAACAACAGCTCTTCACATTCTATCCCTTTCCTGAGAAAGAGGGCAATGCCTCCACCCCTCCTTCCCTGTCTGACCCTTTTGAACATTCTGTAGCTGTCGATAGCTACACTCCAGCCATGGGCTACATCCCACCACATTTCTGTGATGGCAACTAGATATGTTATTCACTGTGGGGAAGATCCTCATTAATTTCACTTACCATTGGAACACATGCTACAGGCGTGTGGCTTACTAGATAGTGGGAGTTTCTGGTGTCATTTTAGTCTACTACTGTATTAAGAAGTGATTCTGAAATCGGAGAATCTATTGCAAGATTGCCTAGAGTGAGAGAAACAACAGAAATTATTTTAGTAAGACAGCATTTATAAAAAGACACTCTAAGATACTCAAAGCTAATTTGAGGCTAGTTTTACACACTAACCCATAGTGAAAAATGTATTTTTAAATCCTGCAATACATGAAGTTCTTTTCATGAGTAACTTGTATCTTCTTCCAGGTTCTGTGTGGAATGATATTCAGCTCACAGTTGGCACAAGCAATGGAACGATTGTGGAGGAACAGTCTTGGAGCTTGAAGTCAGGAAATTTCCTATTCCTCTGTCATTACCTTTGTCTTTGACCAACAGTTTTGATGTTGCTATTCTTATACCCTCATTTGTACTCTGAAAAACACAAGTGAGTGGAAGTGGAGTAAAACATGTGTAAATGTTCTGTCCCTGTTTTTCTCTGTTACAAGTTATAGACAAAGAGGCTTAATGGTTATACAGTTTCTCAGGCTAACTAGAAACAGAATCTTCATTTCTTTATTTTTATGCCTATAAAAACATTATTACTTTCTATATTATCTTATGATTTTCAATACTTAATATAATTTAATGGGGTCAAAAGGCCTAAATTCATCCAAAGAGCTCAGTTATTAGCATAGCAGAATTCTACCTTGATTACTACTATGGATTATCCTCATTTCTTTCTTCAGTCAGTATTGTGCCTCTGTTCAGTACTTCAGATATTTCAGGATGTCACCAGCTGCTAATAAAGAGTGACTGTTTTAATTTAAAAAATAATGAATGCAGATCTAATTGCCATTTACCGTTGCACAGAACTGTTGTGGAAATAAATGATCAGATGTCTATCCATTTCATTAACTCATCTCAGCTGGCAGCACTGCCTGGGGTATCTGTTATTTAAATAGCCATGAAGCACTGCTCAATACTTTTATAAATTCCTTTCTCCCTGGATATTCATTGATCATATGTATTGTGTAAGTGGGAGCAGCATTCTAGCTCTATCACCTACTCCATTGCTTCTTTCTCAAAAATATAGTTAAATGAATACACTGATATTTTCAATATGCATTTTGGATGACATTTAAGCCACGATTCACCTTATTTCTTATTGCTGTCTAGTGTCCACAAATGCCTTCTCTGCTGCATTGTCATTAAAGGGAACCCAGGTGGTTTGTGTCTACAGGTGTGTAGATGCAGATGTCTACTTTGGGTCAACTGAATTCCCCAGATAGCAGGGCAACTTCCTGTCCTGTATAGGGAAGATTCAGAAATCTCAGATGGTGTTTTTTTCAATACACCATTGCAATAGTTCTTCACATGAAACACTGCTTGTCATCTCACCAAGCCACAGGCTGATGATTAGAGGTACTTGTTCATAAAATTGTCCTATACAAGTAATAGTTCATATATGCAGGGAAAATGATTGCTATTCTGATGTCTACATTTGTAATCTGGGAAGCACAAAAAATAGTGTAAGTAACACAATAAATGTAAATGCCCTCTCTATTTTTCACTCAAGAGACAAAAAGATGGTGTGAAGACAGAAACTGTTACTTAGTCAAAAGACCAGCAAATCTTAAAATCCATTACTGAACATTATCTTTTCACTATCAGCATTTTTTAAATATTAGCATTTTTAATTACATATTTCTGGCCGAACACGTAATTTTTTTGAAGTACAGGTGAATCATCAGTTCTGCATGAAGAAATTAATCAATAAATATATTACAGTGTTAAATGTTTTACTTTTTACCAAATTCAGTGCCTTCAAGAAAAATAAATTCTAAAGTAACACCAGTGATGAGCCCAGTACAGACAACAGAGATGTTGACATACAAATAGACAAAGCATCCAGGAATACAATTCAAATTCCCTTCATTATCTAAGCCATTTTACCTGGTAATTAAGAATTATACATATTTTGTGAAATAATGCACATTCTAAGACACTAATTGCTCTCTAGCTCTTCAGGTGTTCTCAGTGTTGCCCACGGGTTTGTTCTAGTCATCTCCCTATATTGAATTTTTTTTATTTATTTTACTCTACCTTTTGATCATATAGTCAGCCAACCTGCATTAATATGCCTTGCTAAGGCTAAGCTTCCAGGACAATTCATCACCAGAGGATTATATCCAAAATATGTGTCATGAATTTTGTTTTAAAAAATCCTTTGGTTTTCATTTTAGCAGGAAAGACCTAATATAATTTTCAGCTCTATTATATTTTAATGTGCCTGTTGAGTGGTTTTGGCATTACAAAAGGTACACAAGCTTCAACTGTCCTATAAAGAATGATAAAAGGGACTTTAGTGTTGAAGGAGAGCACATATATAATTAAAACAAAGTACATAAATATGACATGGAGGATAAGTATGAATGGTATCATCATAGCCACCAGCCTATGTGTATCAGAAAGTAGCTTCCTCAAAAGATTTAAATTTATTGAAATTTCTCTAAGCCACTCATACTAAATTTTAAGAAGTATGCTAAAATCACCTTCTTCAAAATACTACTTACTACATATTTTCTCACTTTTCTTGTTTCTCACAGTTAAAAGGAACACAAACTTCATACAGATGTAAGCATACATGATCTAACACAAAAAATACAAGACATCCTATAACTCTTTATATTTAAGAAATTAAGAAAATTGGCTACAATCACTTTTCACATCTTTTGCCAAGATAAAATAGTTTCCTTTGAGCACCGACTTGATCATGGGGAAGAGGGAGTCAGGTTTGGTGAATAGGGTGTGTGCTCAAGCACAAAGATTTTGTTATTAGCTAAAAGCTGCTTCACAAACAAAGTGCTATAGGATGGCACGTTGTCTTGATATTAACTTGCTGTTCAGTCTGGCACACCAATGTTTTCCAACTGAGGGTAAGAAAACATCGGTATTTGAACACACATCCATGTGTACTGAATGAAGCGATCAAGCTGAGCCTTGCCTCACTGTGATGGGTTAGAACATGTTCTATAACCATCTCTTTGTCTCTCCCTTCCCATTCTGGGTTCCCAAGCTATAGGTTAGTCTTGTGGGGGTTTTTTGTGTCAGATCTTGTATATGTTCCTTTACACTTACACACAAAACATACTTTCTTTTCTGCAACAGAATGGGCTAAGTACAGCTGTCTTGAGAGTGAACAGGGTTGCCAGGCTGCCTGGGATGATGTGCTAGGAGTTAACAGGAAATAAGGAATAGGATACAGATTCCTCCAGAGCAGGAAAAGAATTTGAAAGAAGCCAGGGAGTGTGATAGTCCTGAAAAGGTCTTTGAAAGCTATTTAGAATCTGACAGCAAATAAAGTAGGAAATCAGGCTAGACTTGATATCTACTTTGTTATCTAAAGTTCTTCGTTATCTATAGCTTGCATTTCCCTGGAAAGTGAAGGAATAACAATGCCTTAACTAGTAAACTGGCAAATCTGAGAGTCCCCACAGTAATTAACAGCTGTCAATTAAGAGAAGATCCATGATTCTAACTATGCCTTCAAAAGCAGGAAGCAAGCACCCACACTGCAGGCACATACAGGAGTGCAAATTAGTAGAAAATTGTTCCCTTTCAATATTTAGGCCACGTTACATAGGACTGACTTATAAATGTTCAGGTTTCTCAGGTTGTCACAAATGTGATCCTCCTCTACTGTGGGAGGGGGTTTACCCACCCTGGTCACCCAGGAGGAATGAATCAGGGGAAATTCCACAGTGTCTTAGCTTCCGCTTCAAATCCTACAGACAAAACTTGAAAGGCAAAAGGTGGACTTGTTCTTTCTTCCCACCTTCCCCCAAGTTGCCGTTGGTTTATATTTGCCACTCAAATTGAGGCACGCATTTTTATGGCAAGAGTCTGCAGTGTCTGTCCTTCTTTGATTCCCTTCTCTCTCCTGCCTTCACAAGCCCCCAGAATGAGAATGAGGAGTTCACCTCTTCAGTGTCAGGACAGAATTAGAAACATAGAATCACAGAATCGTGGAGTTTGGAAAAGATTTCTAAGATCACCAAGTCCAAAAGTCAGTTGTATAGCAAGAAAGCAATTTAAAGGGAACAGATTCACCTAACACTGTTTTAAAACTGTAAGAATTTAGATCCAGCTGATACCCTTAAGATCTTGCCTGGCTGTACCATGCCATATAACCACTGTGGACAAGGGAGTGCTCTCTACTGAATAACACACCTGCCTATTGAAAGCAATCCTTTTCAATAATGCTTCAATGTTTAAGTGAAATTTTCATGGTTTGTTTGGGTTTTTTTTAGAAAACTGCCATGTGCATCAGAAAAATCATATACACCTCCTAAATCATCCTGGAGACATTCACATGCATGGGGCATTAACTGTATTCCTTCTTTAAGGTTTTTAACAACAGCTTTAAGAATAACTTAATTAATTGCAAGCCTGGCAGTAAGTAAAGATTGGGCACAAGAGTGAAACCCAGAGGGCAGATTGTTATAAAAGTGCAGCAAGGCATTTAAAAGAGATGTCCAGAAAACTGCTGGGTCCGAATTAGACATGGGACAGAGTCAAATTTAGAAACCCTTGGTAACATGAAATAGCAGAAGCCAATGAGGCTGCCCAGCATTTATAGGGGAAAGAGAAGGATGGACACAGAAAAATGCAGAAGAATTGGGGCTGCTTGTGTGTCAGACATGCTATGATTGATGAAGTTATGAGCATGTAATAGAAATAGTGTTCTCCAGGGCGTGATAAAGAGATGAATAAATTACTGGCTTAATTTATACTGAAAAGTCGTAAATGTATGGCCTACTGTAGGAGAGAGTTCCTATGCTTCTCATTATAATGCAGGTTTCCTGTGGTACAACACAGCTGAGACGTCCTGCATGTATGTTTTCACTTGCTGTAAACATGAGGCCATGCAGGACGTGTAGCAGTGTCAAAAAATAGTGATGCCCCTGTGGTCTAGGTCTAACACTTAGGAAGACTTAGTTCTTGCTTCTCACAAAGCAGATGAAGTTCTCTACTGAGAACAGCTACTCTGCAAATATCCTCAGAAACAAAGGAAAAAAATATGTCCTTGTGCAGACATGCAGTGTAAAAGCCATAGGTTCTTTAGTGCACCCACCTGAGGGGGTCAAATACTGAGACACAGATGCATTCATCCACAGGCTCTGTGACTTCCTGGCTCTGCAAAGCCCACATAGTGTGTGGCCACACTTTACTGGTATATTCAAACCAGAGTGACCATATGGATAGCCTGGAACAAATGTGTAGCCATCTGGGGCAGAGCTACCCACTGTGCTTCTACATTCATTTGTAAAAATACTTTGCACACTCCATATATACTTTGGTCTTTAAGAATGTTTTCTCCCAAACAAGTTTAGATTCAGTTTCAACACCCCATCAAATGGCATTGTAATTTCTCATGCTTTTACTTCAGTTTTCATTGGAAAGCACAAGTATTTCACAGCATGTTATAGCTCCTGATGTGTAACGCAGCACAAGAAAGGAAAAGGGCTTTCCCAAGAACTCCGTTATCCTTTTCTGTTGCTTAGATGGATAGTATCACAGTTAACGTTGATATGGCTCGCGTGTCATCAGGCTACCCCAGCAGTTCTGCTCATCAACCGTGCACTTCAGCTTTTCACGCTTTTTATTTAGTGAATTTGCTGAGAACTGTCAATTGTAATTGCAGGCACGTATTCCCCACAAAGCCAGTGAAAAGACTAAAGCAAAGGAGACTGCAGGCAGGTAGTCTCAAGTACCGCTGAGATTTTGAGCCCTCTTTGTGTATGTGAGTGTGCAAATTAAGTCTGCCTTCCCAGAACAGCATCCGTATCGCTGCAGGAAACTGAACACAAAGAGTCGCCTTCATCTGGCCCAGATTAGGCATGCATTTACAGAAGTAGAACATATATATGGATATTTGTACATCACATGAGTTAGTAAACATTTGAACAAGTGAGTTACTGTGGGAAAAGTCCTATAAAATTCACCAGGCTCTGGAAGAAGTGTTATTTATTCATTGTTAAAATCTCACAATGTCTGCAGCTGTTCCTACATATTTTATTGAGAGAGAACTCTGAGAAGACTGGAGAATCGATACTGAAATAATTTGCTTTAAAATAAGGAAGCTTGAATGTGAAACTTTACACCTCTTTTTAAATCTCTGTTTCTTATTTTCAGGTGCACATTTTCAATTTCTATTTTAGACATAAAGTACACTGTGAGGAGATTGTGCTTGAAATTCAAATGGAAAATGCTAGTAAACTCTTACTTAAGCACTGAAGAATGTGTCTTTCCTCTTCAGGATCTATTTCTTCTCTCTGACAAACATCGATTAGCAAATATCGATTACTGCAAATCTAGTAAAAATGTGCAATAAGACAGACTGTCAAGCTCATAGTCATTTTCAATCTGAATCACAGAGAAAGACTGTTTTCAAATCTTGTTATGCTTTAGGTGAATAGAATTCCCATAGAAACACATGCTTCATATATATTTTTCCAGCCCCATACATGTATATATTTAGTCCAAGATTTTCCATTAGTCTCAAGCAGAATTCTTTGGCAAAATGCCCTGTGAGGGAGGAATCAGCAGTTCTGTTTCTGAAGCCTGTTACTGACTGTTCTCTCAATAACAGGGCTCAATTGAAGTGAGGGTCCTGCTTCATCTGCAGCCCAAGAAGCTCAGATAGATCATGAAGAATGGTGTCAGTAATTTAAATGTAAGATCATCAAATGTATTACTGAAGAAGTTACTATCTAAATAGCATATTGCAATAACTATATATTAATATAGATATTGTGAATTTAACAGAGGGGCTTGGATACAGTTAAGGGGATTTCAAATATCATCACTGAGGAGAACATACAACATTATCTAGGCTAACTAAAAATGTCTCCACAGCTGGAACCTTCAAAAGTGATAATAATATCTTCTATTAATCTTTCAATTGTCCATTGAGTGATATTACCCAGTTTGTTGAAGATTCAGTCAATGAAAGAGAAATGACTGAAAGCAAGTGGTTCTGAAGCTCTTAAATGCTAGCAATTTGGTGATTTATATAATTACATTTACCATGTGTTCTTGTTCATATGGATCCATTTAATGCTTGTTTTGACTGAATTTAGGATTTTCAACTACATAGATAACATCATTCTTCAGAAATGGAAGGACTTAAACTAGACAGCTTTAAAACATGGGTACTAGTAATTTAAAGTAATTAAGTGATTTTAGTACAAATTTACACATTGTATGTAAAAGAGTACAATAATTATTTTAGTGCAAGTTTATTTTTAATTAATCTCTGTGTAAACTCTGTAACTGCATACTCTATTTATCAGTAAATAGTTGAGAATTTCTCCTGTTTGTAATACTTGCCTTCTGTATGATAATGTATGGGGCTGTGGAGGGTGGTAGATATAACTGCTTTCAAATCATAGTATCATAGAATCATGGAATTGTAGAATAAATAACAGGACATGAAAATACTTAAATGCCAACATGCATATAATTAAATGAAGAACCAAATAAGAAAGACGGCATACACTGTTATGGACCAGATATCATTTCCTTCCTTTCTAGAAACTGGTTTTCTCAACTGATTTAAGTATAAAACAAAATTTTAAAAAATCCTCAAAGCCAAACTATTCCCTTGAAGTTTGCCCCCCTTAATCATATTTATTTTTTAATGAGTATTCCAAAGGTTTCTTTGTCTTTCTAATTACTTGTATTTTTTCAAATTAGAATGTGACAGAAATCACAAAAAGATTGCATGCAGCTGCAAATTCTACATCACTGTGCACAGATATGCACACAGTTATGCACAGTGGTGAATAACACACACACTATTTCAACATTTAAATACAGAGAATGTTAGTTCCTGTCAGAGTATTCCACGTGCATAGAAGTAGCTGAAGACAATCCCAATGCTATGCAAATTTCACCCAAGAATAGAAAACCAGTATCCCAGCCAACTTCTGAAATCAATTTGCATGTCTCGGTCTTTTATTGATCTCTGAAAACTGTTGCAGATGACGTCTAGGAGAAAAGCTCCTTGAAAAATGCAAGACCTTGCTTCTATGAAGAGCAGCAGGTATCTGATGAGCTGCACTTGCCTTCTGCCAACATACCTCTTGGTTTCATCATCTAAAATTAAGTCCAATATCTGAAAAAGCTGGAAAAACAAGATGGCATGTAAACAAGAGGGATTGGGGCTGTATTGGGTTAGTAGTTCCTAGCACATCAGGCAGGTGCAGGTTTCATAGTGGGACCTGCTGGGAAAGGCCAAGAACCTATAGAGAATAAGAAAAAAAGCCAGGAATTATTCTGTTGTGACTCTGGAATTTACTTAGACTCTAAAGGGAAAAAGCTTCAATTAACACTAAAAATTAACTTGATGCCTTACTATGCAAGGTTCCAGGAGTGTAATTTCCAGCCTGGCCTTTGATGCTTAGTAAATCTCCATATGAGTTAAGTAACTGCAAATTAAGCAGAGAAACTCTCAGATAAATTGAGTATTTTGGGGAGGAGTGCTACAAAACTATATTTTTTTAGAGAAAATGTTGTCAATGTCAATTATAACTTGTGTTTGCATGGCACTGTCTGCAATGGTCAAAATTGCCCATTACCAGAAAAAAAAAGAAGTGTTCCTGTACAGAGTTCATATTTATTTATATAATAGAAAATGAGACATAGAAATTAATTTACTTTCACAGGTCCTTCCTGAAACTTTTACAGGACTTTCTGTTATGGGGTTTCCAAGACACTGGTTCCATTGCATGTATTTCTTCGAAGTGCACACAACTCTATTTGTCACTAAAATGTATTACAATTTAACTGTTCAGTTAATTGTTAGGTTTCTGCCAAATCTCAAGAGGCAGAATATGGAAGAAAACAAGTTCTTATAAAAGGCAAAAGATCAAAATACAGGCACTATCTTAATTTAATTTTATTGTTAGTCTTCCAGAACATTTTGTCTTCTGGACAGACAACTTTTATGACAGCATTTACCCATCCTGAATTAGAGATAGGGAGCAAAGGGAATGGTCTGCACGCACAGATGAGTACAGTTTTCAACACTAAGCTCTAGATTATTTTTGGCAGTTGTGGAAAACCTCACTGTGATGAGAAGGACTAAATCTTGCTTTTGACTTCTTTGCGGGAAGAGACTGTAGACAGCTGAGGACAGGCCTGATGATACACTCAAAATAAACACCATGGCTGAGGGCTTTTTATTCTAGGTGAATTTTTCTAAGTGCTGAAAAGCCTGGTGACCAAATACATCAGACTCTTGTAGTCCAGCCAGGAAGCAAGTGAAGCATAAATAACCAAGTAACGTGTCACTGTCTGCCAGCATGGGATGGGGTCTTCTAGCCAATCAAAGCTCATAGAAAGCATTACTCATGGGTAATGCTATGTCCGAACTTAGCACAATCAAGGAATGCAAAAAGATTTCTAAATTATAGATTCAGTTGATCAATTGCAGATGTGGACCAACTAACTCCAAAGTAGACTGCATTTTGCACTCCTCAGAAAGGCTTTCCTCACATCATGATTCTTGCATGGGTTCTGTTTCACACAGCTGTTTTTCATCCTTGGGCTAACTTTGTCCAAGTACGGAGCCAACAAGACAGAAAGAGCAGCATGGTTGTACGGGTAAGTAATAGAACAGTCTATCTTCTATCTTTTTCTAGTACTTAACTCTATGCCACTTGATCAATTTAGCTTGGTGATAAAAAAGATGCAAGAGAGACTGTTCTTGAACTACACATGTCAACAGCCTGATAGTATCTAGCATTTATTCATCACTGCAAGCCTGTAGAAAGGACTTAAAGTAATGTAATCTCCAGCATCCTTCCCTTTCAAAGGAAACAACTTATTTTAATGGCCAACCATCTAAGGTGCTGTGGGAGAATACGGGAGGGTGTGAACCTGCTGGTTCTCTATGAGTAGTCATTTCTACTAATTTTAGTGACATTTAGCTACTAAGATAAATGGTGCTGTGGGTCAATAGCCAGGTCTGAGGTCAAGTAGTCCTATTTCTTCTGTAGAGACAGTACTTCCTCGCTGAAATCCAGACATGTCACCCACACTTGAGCTCTGTAGTGACTGCCATTTAATTTTCTTCAGTTAATTGATCATAAAGAAGACTAAAGACCTAGTGTCTGGAACAGTTAAATACAATGAGCATGTAAGGATTTTTTTTTAAAAACAATACTTTTTCAGCCATGAGAGTCTTTACTTTCTTATTTGCAATACAGAACAAACTAGTGTTTGGCCAAAACAAGTATTCTGTAGCATTGCTTTATATGTTGCACATCTTCATGGCAAAGGAATAGGAAAAAGTAATAATATCTGTTTACTAGTGGGTAGTTGCCTTTGCATAACTACTCAGGAACTTTTGATGGGAAAATACAACCTGCATCAGTGGTATTTCTTGACTGAGAAAACTGAATGGTGGCTGTGCAATGTGTGCATCATTGCAATTCTGTCATAAGACTATTAAAGCAGTGCAAACAAAGCAAACAAATTTTATATTCTAGAAATATCTTTTCTGTGTGGTTTCAGGTGTACATTTCCATTCATACAATTCAATACATCTCTACCTATACTAAGTAGAGCAATACCTGTAAACGACTGATACAAACAATACAGAATAAAGACAATGTAATGTACTTCAGGAAAGGTACTACATTGCCTTACAGCCATATTGCTCTTCTTTGAAGGAATCAAAAAGCCTACAGACAAGGGAGAAAAAGTTAACACAGCCTATACAAATTCAAAACAGACATTTGACAAGATTAAAAAAGAAGACACTGACAAGGGCTAGTAAGAAATGCTCTTGTGTCATTACAATTGTTTAAAAAAAGAGATATAAGAGTAAATGTCAACTGTGACGCAGGAGACTGAGTGACTAAGTAAAAAAAAAAAAGCAGAGGAAATTACATTTATGTAAACAAATTTAGAACGATACATGAAAACATAATCCTAACATGCATACAAATCTAATGATTACCCCAAATCATCTACTACTACTACTACTACTGAGATTTTAAAGATATAATAGGTGGTAACATGAAAATATCAGCACAAACGTCAAATATCAGTGTTGAATAATATGTTTTTAAGTGAAATTATTAGGAAATTAATACTAGACAAGACAAAAAATGTCATTATATTACTGGACAAAATCAACTATGTGCATTACCAATAATAAGAGAATGACTGAAAGGACAGCAGAAATTTATAAAGAAATGTAGCAAGGCTAATTTTGAACCACAGAGTGGCCTTCCTATAAAGAAGAGGTAGAATAGATTAGGATTACTATACCTGGAGAGGAGACAGCAGGGAATATGGTAAAAGGTCTAGAAATCAATGGTGGCATAAAGAAAGTGAATAAAGGATCTGCTCTAAAACATCTGGGAGATATAAAAAACCGATAGCAACAAACACACTATAGGTACAAATGTATATACCATTACAGGTTTTTTTTCATTAGAAGGATAGCTGCAAACTCTTAAATAATCTTACGTTCTAGATGATCAAGTTTTTCATGGTATTTGAATCAACTAGCTACACTTCAATGTTTGCCACTGACTGAATCTATGTCTAGTGAGTCACCTGAGAAACCACAGTCTCTTACTTGACACCTTGCAGATACATACAACTTTGGATATTTTTGTGTTACAACCAAAATGTGAATAAGTAGGATGTCAAGTCACTGAGGTCTTCAAACTTAAATTCTCTTCCTCTCCAAAATGAGGTGACCTCAGGGACCTATCTCTGGCTTGTACTGTCCTGGAAACCATGACCACACAGGCTGAGCAAGTGCTGACTGCTAAGGACAAAAAAAAACACTAATAATGCCACAGTAGAGGTGACCACAGAATAGCGCTCAAGCTGTTTCCTTTACTACTACAGATGCACGCAGACAGATGAAGAGGAGAACCAAGGCTATGATGCATCTTCATAACAGTCCCAGGGGAGCCAGGGAAGGCTATGGTGACTGATCACTTCATTCTCATGATTCACGGGCCGTTTGCTGTAGAGCCATTTAAAAATCTCACAGCACAGAGGTGTTTTTCTTGTTTAAGAAGCACACAAGTGCAAGTCACCAGAAATGAGGACTGTAGGAGCTTTATAATCTTTTCAGTTTGTGCCATACAGACATCTATCAATAGCCAAAGAATAATAGCAGTGATTCTTTGTAACCATTCTACAGCTCAGAGCTGTGTAAATGATGTCACTGTGTTTGGAATAATCCCTAAATCACATGAAAAATACTCATGGGCTGTAGTAACTGCAGCTGAACTTTGCCAACTTTCATTTCAGGCAGGCAGAATTATCTCTTCTTTTTCACAGGACTTATCACAGAATCACAGGCATGTTGGGTTTCCTACCTGACTTCCCACTCAACACAACATGGTCAGACAGGGCTTTGACTATCTAAGCCTTGAAAATTGGAAGGAGATTCCTCAGTCTTCCTGGACTCACTCCCTAATGCTGCTCTACCAGTCTAATAAAAATGTTTTTCTGATGGCCATCCTAAAAGTCCCAGGCCACAGTCTGTGGTTATTGCACCTTGTTATTAGGTGATTTGGTGAGAATGATAACTTCCTATAACCTGGCCATGCTCCTCTCAACGTAGCCCACGATGCAGTTTGCCTTATAGTCTTCCCAAACACAGTCTTGGCTCAAATGTTATTCCTATTTGTCCCCTGGAACACCTAGATCTTTTCCATCAGGGCTGCTACTCAGCATGTATGTAAGTATCCTTCTCCTGAAGGAAGAGCACATCTTGGTGTCCATAAAAATGGACACGTTGCTTTTTCCAACACAAACACTGAATGGGATTCAGACCTTTCATGATACAGTTACAGACAAAATTCAGATGAACAGAGTGTTGAATAACTGATGGGTTGGTAATTATCATTTCATTTAGGTGGGACATTAATCAGGAAGCCAAACCATGATAGCTTATTGTAGAGCTCTTCTGTCTTTGCTTGCAACCGATGCCTACACAGAAAAGGGCTCAGAATAAGAAGCATGGTTCTGTTTTCTTAACATGTCCTGTGCAAAAAAAAAAATCAGTGGCTTTCTGGCAATAAGGTTCCTAATAAGGCAAACACATTCATCCAGCTCTTCCATCGTCTTTTCAAATAGAGAATGAACTTACCACATAAGATGTGTGAAGTGGGGTATTCTTCCATGGTCAAGTATTGTAGAAACCATCAGGCTCAATCTCTGAGCCAGATTGAAAAAAAAGCCTCTCATTGAGATTGTGAATGTGTTTGGCTATACTGTATGAGGCTGTGACTGTAATTACTTTGATGGGTAGTTTCAGTACATACTGAGCATCACAAACATTGAAAACTTGGTTAGCTTTCCTACAGTAAAGACAAGTATATCATTTTCAGCAGGGAAGAAAACAGAAGAACTTAAATCTACAATCCATTCCCTAGAAAATGGAATTTTTTCTGAAGAAAAGAATTGTACGCAGAAGCTCAGCAGAATACTGAAGCCAAAAAAATTTGAATACATCCCTATAATTCAGAAGCCAACTTTACTGGCTATAAATCTGCAGTGAAAAGCCTTGACAGCGCTTTTCCCCCTCTTCTGATGTTTCAGTATCAGCAAGCTTAAAGCCCTGCTCAAATGCTCTGAGTGAAACAATGATGCCTTCCCCGGTATCATTTGCCCCTAGATAGGATGCATTCTGCTTCCCACCACTATAGTAGTGCCTATGCCATACCTATGTTGTTCTTTTTCAGTTGTGGAATAAGTTATTGAGCTCTGCATCCTCCACTTCTATTTGGTTATGAAAAAATCAGAAGCAGAAATCATGGTCACTGAGGCCAAAACTGTCCAAGCTTTTGCTGGATAACCAGGTAGGCTCTTACCCTGTCCCACTGGATGGAAAGCTCTCCTAGTGAATTTAGTGGTCTGACCTGTATATACAGGCTGAAAGAAAGGTCCTCTCTCCAATGTTATCATCTAGAGCAATCACACCAATAAGCCGCAGCCATCTCCATCAGGAAAGCTGAATTTTTGAATCAGCTCCATTTTATTTCTTTTCTAAATTTCACAGTCCGCTCTGTTTGAATGCATCCAACAATAACTAAATCAGAGTTCTTCCTACAGTCCCCAACAGGGCTAGCCTGAGAACTAATATTCTTTTTATCCCACTTAAAAACATTTCTCCCAGATGGACCAACCCCTATAGAGTTGCCTGTTCCTAAGTCCATCTCTCATGCATTTACAGCAGAGCATCACAACATCTTTCCTATTCCATGACAACTCATGACATGCAAAGTCCTCATTCTACCAAGCAGACACATTAAGACTTGTAGAGCAAGACTAGGACTGCTCTTGCCACCAATGGGGGACCACTAACAGGACTTTAAGTGCAGCCTGTTTCCATCTACAGTAATACCCACAACACATTAGTGTCTGAATTAGCTCATCGCCACCTTCCACACTGAAATGAAGGATAATCTTCTGCCAAATCCTTGTCATTTTTTCTCCATTTCCTTTCATGTCATAAGACATTTATGATGATACAGTGCCACAGATTGTATTGATACAGGTGGTAGAATAGATAGTTTCTATTTAGATTATGTTTTGCTGTGAATTTTGCACTGGAAATTACTGGCCAGATTTCTACACATTGCTTAGTCATTCACATTTATCCACACCAACAAAGGGAAGGGCTGTGGGAAGGAAAAGGAATGGAGAAGCACCTTCAAGGTAGGTATCTTCTACTGACAGCATTCCATCTTATCAAAATGCTCTACTTCTTAAACAGGTTTTTGCAAGTCAAGTAGTAGAAAAGATCAGACATCAAGAACATTCCACTCTGGTAAATCTTTCAGTGTTACAGTCTGGCTACACTCATATGAAGTTCTCCTCAAGATAAAAGCTGGAAGTGTGTTACACTCAGCCATTCTTCCTAGCATTTATAAGAACCAAATTCTTCCCTGGGCAGATAAAATTTTTCAGTAATGCTTGTATTTTAAAGCTGAAGAATATACGCTAAATTTACCAGTTTGAAAATCAAACTTAATTTTAACAATAAGAACAATGCCTAGCACACTGGTTTCACTCCTATGTTCTTCTTAGAGCAACTTTGCCCTTAATTGCCATTAGAAAATCCAGATAATAAATTCATTTTAATGATTACATTAAAAGAACGTGCTCATCTATAAAATGAACAGTCATTTTTGCTAATATCTTGACCACAATTCAAGAGATTAAGATATACTTTTCCTACCATACCACCATGGATGAACTCTACTATTTGTTTTAATGGACCATCTTAAAGCACCAGAATTAACTGTGTTACAAGTTGTCATCAAGATTCCTTTAGGACAATCTACTTTGATTTTACAAAGCAGAAAGATGAAGACAGGCTTTCCAGCTAGAATAGCAGAATCCAGATCCAAACAGTTGCATGACTCTGAGAACCAGCTCAGCCATGTCGCTTTTATTAAAGCACAAAGGACAGTGTTATCATTGAAAAAAATGATAACCCTTTGGAAGACAAAAAGCACACATTCCAAGTTCAAGTTCTTTTTCTGAAACTTCTTTAAGAAGGGAGGGAAGGGGGAAAAGAGCGTTTTTAAAAAATCTTAATTTACAGAACATAGATTTTATATCTATTTTCCTCGGGTTTGGGGGCGTATTTTTGCTTTTGTACTTTGGTTTTGTTTTTTTAAGGAGCAAGACAGTTCTCTTATTTCGTTTTGGATTCTTGCCGACTGACTCTCCCGTTCTGACATCACTTGCACTGCTAATCCAACAATACCCAGTAGGTGGCCTCAGAGTATAATATATTTCTTTACAGGTTTGGGGGGTGGTCAGTATTTCATTGCAACAACGTTATTTTCGTTGGAATTTCCTACTTTCCTTTTTTTTATTTTCGGTAATTCAGCACCAGCTATATGTCAAGTAATTCTTTTAAACATTACTCTTCCTTTGTTCATGAAAAAGGTCATTTGATTTTTAGAGTGCAATTAATGATTTGGGAAAAGAACAAACAAAATCCATTCAGTTCTGCTCTAGGTTAAAGATACCGCTCATATACTTTTTGATTCTCCCTTTATCTGCCATTTTACATTCCTTGGGGATCAGAGAAACATTTCTTTAGAAAATGTGGCATACTCTCCAGGCCAAGACAAAGATATTCATATGGGCTGACAAACACAGTAGATCCTTCAGAGCTTCAGCTCTGGATCTTTCAAGGAGCTATTGCTAACTCTTGTGGTTCTCTGACAACTCCATCGTCAGATCTCAATTAACTTTCAGGATACAGTCTGTCCCTGCTAAGAACAAAGCAGTTCCTACATTTCCCATCGTGTGGGAATGCCCCTACAGATAAAGAGAGGGAGGTTCTTTTGATATAAAAAAGTGAAATACTTAATTGATACTTAACTGATAACATACTTAACTGATTGAAGGCCTTACTTATCCTATTTCTTGTTCTTGTGGAAAATGCATCATAGTTTCTGAGTAAGCAAGAGTGTCTATACCTGAGATGACTGACACAAGGTATTGGCAGATTTTACATTTTCGAAGGCCAAAATGGATTAAATGCTAGTATTTAAGATATATTCAAAGTCATGTATCTACCCATTACCACAAACTAGGAAATTCTGAGCTCTGTCAGCTAGTGGAGTCACTTCATTAATATTTTGTCTTGATGAGACTTCATATCATTCCACCTTGTCAAATGTCACACAATAAATTCTCTAACACAAGGTCGGTTCTCATTTTCACTGTTATCTTATACACTGAAATAAGCACCCATATAGTTTTGAAATATATTTGCCAGTGAAGCATATTTCTCTATCATGGGTGTCCCCAAACTTCCTAGCTCCATTTTTTAAAATAATGTAAATGCTGGTTTTGGCTACTGCCAGTGAGCTAATAAAACAACTAAGTCTTATAGTTCCCCTACCATAATGAGGCCTGAAACCAATTTGGCTGGGATCAAGGAAATATGAAGCCTCCAAATATTTCTGGAATTGCCTCACTATAATGTTTTTCAAAAAGGCAGATTGAAATGTCCTATAATAGATGTGACTGTTTGCATCAGGAAGCAGATATTTTTAGATTTGTCTTAACAAGGGCGTCCTAAGGAGAAGTTGGTGTCTGGTCCTATCGTACCCTAACATCACTTCCAGCTTAACTTGGGATCTTCGTTGCCCAACAATGTGGCCCCAGTACTGTTTTCACTTAAGGTTTCATTTACATGGGGTCACTAAGGAAAAAGTCTAGTCAAGACAAATTAACTAATCGATGTACATAAGTGATGCTTTATTACACTTCCATGCAGAACAAAGGCAGTTTTATTTCACAGTAAGCTAAGATATGGTGACCTAAGTTACAATGAATGAAAGCGTCCACATAGAGGTTTACTGCAACTTAGCATATATGCATTATTTTATTTCATTTTAACATTCCTGAGTGTCCTAGTGCAAGCAAGTCCTAAGAAAACAACATTAGCCAAAATGAAAACTCAGGTTTGCATTTGTCCCCTCCAAAGCCTGCTCTGCTACCAGAGACAGACAGCTCTGTCAGAATCTAGTAATCTCATCATCAAAGAAACAAAAATATTCTTGCTGAAAAAGCAGCAAGCTATGATGGCCCTAAATGTGATCCTATGCCCTTCATTGATATCCTACTTTATCACAAAAGGAAACAGAACTATTCTTTGCCATCCTCATTTTCTTCTTATCTCTTTCTCTGAATAGTAATCAGAGCTCCTAAATTATAAATTGCTCTGTGGGCAGTACAACTAATGGGGCCTGCACAATGCCCTACATCTCCCCAGCAGCACCATCATAGCAGCCCCATCCTGTCTCCTGCATCCCTTTGGCTCCTCAGTGCAACACTTCTAGTTCTTCCCCATCAAGGTAGGACCTTGCAATACCTTCAAGTTCACCCCTGCATATCTGTCTCAGGCTACTTAGTTCATACCCTTGTTGTGTCTCTCCATAGCTCAGCCTCCTCACCATAACTCCTGCTGGTTTGGCTGGGGACTGACAGCACCCTCTCCAGATAGCACTGGGGGACTTGCCAAGTGTTGGCTGCTTCTCAGAGCAAGCAGTGACTCAATTCTTCCCGTATTTCCCTCAGTTCAACTCTTTCTTCTCCTACAATGCTTCACAAAAAGTATGGATATGTAACTTCTATGTCCTTATGCCAAATAATCCTGATTGGATTACTAGCAGGGCAGCCAACACATAGTCTGTTTAGCAATGTGTCATCATGGTCATCAGGCCTGTGTCATCAGGCCTATGAGACAAGAGTCCTAAGGTCTCAAGTCCTATTTAAAAATCAGCTTTCCTTGTGCTCCCCACGAAGGGACTTCAACCTCACTCCTCCTTATTTTTGTCTATGCAACAGAAATATAAAATAACTTCTCAAAACTGATGTTCAGAAAGGTGCTGGGAGTTTAAGACACTGGTTGAATACTGGAAGACTGCTGCTTTTTAGCACTGAAGAAAGAAAAAAGGAAGTCTTCTAACCCTCAAGTATATATTGAAATGAAGAAATTAAAACTACATTCAAATACTTGGGAATATTTGTATTTTGGGGGGGATATTTTGGAGACTGAACATAATTTAGAAGGAATTTTTAGAGTCATAGAATCATA
>WAAB01015805.1:0-44605 GCA_013389865.1 Piaya cayana
ATATATATATATTTTTAAAGTTATCATTTTGATCTTTGCTATTGATGATTCTTCCAGTTTTCTGAATTTTTTGTGTTTTTTAGTACAATGATAGTGAGGTGTGTCTAGCCCGCTACTCAGCCTTTGTCTTTTTGCTTCTCATGCATTTTCCCTTTCTTTAAATCTCCTCCAGGTCAAACCCCTTAGCTCATTTCTTTGCTCTATGAAAGTTTCTGAAAATTAATAGCAAAAAAATTAGAATGAAAAAGAGGATGGACCTTCATGTACTATGAGCAGGATGGATAATATTTATTGTTTTGGCTAGGTGATAGTATAAGAAGATGGTTGTAAAGAGATCTTTCAAGTGCAACAATATTTCAGCAATAGCTTTCAATTACTTGAGAAGTTTTGTATATATTTTTCCTTCATTTGGTGTTTTATTTATGTCTCCAAAGTCAGCCCTCTTCTTGCTCTTGTTTTATTTTCATGTGATAGAGCTAAATGCCATGTCACAGATAATGAGCACTGTAGCTTTGGATTTCACTGTTGATATACTGAAAACTAGGACTGACATGACTATCCAATATAGAAAAAAATATTTCATGTCAGAAATGGCTGACAGAGCCTTTTGCTTTTAGGACTAAATTTGTTGTTTTCTTTATCATTAAAGTGGGAACTCCCCATAGTACTACATGTCAGCCTATATTTTATCCACAACATGAAACCTAAGTCTGAATCATTCACCTTTCACTTGAGAGATATTACTAGCATTTGTGTATAGAAAGAAGAAAATAACAAAGGAGTGCCATCTGAACATAGAATTAGAAAGCTTAGCAAAAGCTGATGGCTTCCACTTGGGTCTTCATGAGAGAACAGATTTTCTGTATGTGTTCCTGTACTGCTTCCTTGAAGCCCTCTGATCTGTCTTTACTACCTTAAGTTTCTGTGTAATTATCAATAAAAAGATTACTTGCAATGGGAGCATGAGATAAAAAAAGAAAATAATCACAGCACAGGACAGCCCATCTTTAATGAAAACCTAGAGAAAGGCAGGTGTAAGAGCTGATGCACCTACCGTCACTGGAATAACTAACAGCATCCTGCTGAACAGAACCTGATGGCTTCATTTTTTCACGGTGATGAACTGCTCATCACTGATGACTGTGAGGTAAAGAAAGGCCATGAGTTTTTGATTTTAGGAACAGCAAACTAAAGACTAATCTCAGTTCTGGATTCTTCTGAGTGTGTCTCCATAGGAGATTTGTGAACAGTTATAATGCATCACACCCATTACTGAGAAATATTCTCAAGGATGCTCTATTTTGTTTAAAGCCCATGTGATCACAGGAAGATACATCTTTCTTGCTGTCAGGACAAATTTGCACCCATGAGCTGTGAAATTTAGCTTATTTGCTTGCTGGGTATAGTCAGTTAGTTTAGTTGTTCCTTTTGAGTTTTGCGTTCTGGAATGGATCATCTGGCTTCAGGAGAGTTAGTCTAATGAGAATGATAAATGGTAACTTTCTATGACTTTGGTAGATACTTTAGACACTTCTTAGCTAGAGGGTCTTAGAAACCTGAATCATAGAATCATAAAGTCACCAGGTTGGAAAAGACTCATCGGGTCATTGAACCCAACAATTCCTATCAACCATGCCCCTTAGTGCCTCGTTAACCTGTCCCTTAAACAATGAAGGTTCCTTCTTTTAATGATGAATGTTGAGTTTGCATGTCTCATACTAATATTTAACACCTATAAAAATGAACTGATTTTCACTGACACCTAATAACCCAAGAAATCAAGGAAAGCTTAGCATGTATTGTAAGTTACAGTTGTTATCTTTTGTTTAGACACCCAGATTTAGAACATGTGGGTTGTAGCAAGGCATCCTGAACCTTCAGTAAAGACAGAATCCATGTAGGAGTTGTCAGATTCTATAGAGCAGCCTCTGCTCACATTCTCTGAATGAACAAGCTCCTTTCCAAGTGGTGTAGGAGAAAAATTATTGGCAAGATCCTCTTGTTATGCTGTAGAACAGGCAAGAGTTAACCATGAGCAACACTTCTGATCCAAATGTTTGTCTTAGTCCTCAGACTACCTGTTTTCTAGAGTAAGGGCTAAGTGGCCACATTCAGCAAACTTCCTTGATGATTAGTGGAGTTTTTTATTCAGTATATATATTATCTCTTCAAAGAGCACTTTTTTTTTTTTTTTTTTGTGGTTGGATCCAATCTCTTTATTTTTCAACTTGGCAGGTCTGACAACTTTTTTCCAGCCATTGAAATGATCTTTTGTACTTATTTGCAGACTTTTGGGGACAATACTTTTATGAAACTGAGTTGTGCAAAATTTGGAGTCTTTTGGTGCTTTTAGTTAGTTAGTTTGTTTGCTTTGCCTATAGAAAGGGGGGGTGGAAACAGTAATGGCTCTCAGTGCATGTAAAAAGGAAATATTACTGTGTTGAGATAAAGATACACAACGTCTCTGTTATTATAATGCAGGTGATTGGTGATAATTCTTGCTATAGATCAGAGGAAATGAGTTTGAATGATACGTGTGATCTCCTGGGAAAGGAAGCAAACACATACTGTATCTCCACAGATGTACTGAGCAGTTACAATGCAGTTTTAGTAGATTAGAAGGAGCTTCTTCACATTTTTTCTAACCACAGAGAAGTAGTAGCTGTTAACCGTTCTGCTCTGTAGCGGCACTGTTCTGTCACTGCAAGAACATGCTTTCATTATCATCAATGGAAACACCTGGATTGTTTACTGGAAAGAAAAGGGAAATAAGAATGGAAAAAGAGAGAATCTTCAAATTAGAAACATGCTGGAGCAGAATGCAAATCTTTCAGGGACAGGATTTTAGTTGAAAACTCTTATTCATAATAATGGGTCCTGTACTCACAGCTCCAGTTTAGAATAGACTGAACAGCTGTTGTTCAACAATGAATTCTGGACAAAAGATTTATCCGAAACAAAGTCTGGGATTGAAGCAAAGATTTAATAATTAATTATTGTTCAGTTTGGGAGCAAAGTGAAACATTGGGCTATAGCTTAGGAAAAGACATGGAAAGAGTGTGAATTAAGAGGCTGAGATCCTTCCCCCAAGCAGCATTCCCAAGAGCCCAGTCAGTGGAAATGTGAACATGATGGGAGACACATCCCTTGAAATCTCCCCTTCAAAATTCCAGATACTCCAGAATATAGTGCTGTACAGATTTGGAATTTTGAAAGGAAGATTTCATGGGGTGTTTTTGTTGACCTGGAAATCCAAGGCTACCTGGCATAGTGTTAAGAGAGTTTGTCATGGTGGCTAACAGGGGTAATAAGGTCAATGAGTCCCTGTACAAGAGAATATGTTAGAAGCATGTACCTTCATAAACCTGAAAAAAAGTGTACGAATAAGAATGTTAGTATTTATTTAAACCAAATTTTTGACTCAAATGCTTTTGAACTCACTGTTGTAAGAAATTTACATTGCACTACTCATCCCACAATGTGAAGTGCGTTTAATAAAAAGCATGAAAGCAGTAGGACATATGAGAATATGTTTCTGTTATAATTCATGGTAAACTCCTTATGGCTAATGATAGAGAAAGACTACTTCAATAAATGATGTTTTAATGATTAGAAAATATCTAATTATTTCCCTGAAATTTAAATTGTGTCTAGGAAATGTTTTTCCATTTTATTTCAATTTGTAATAACAGTTTCAGAGATTATGTGAATTTTGTGAAATGCTGAGAATCTGGGTAAAGTCAGAAGAATTGGTAGCATTTTTTGACATTGGGTTGGGATTTTGGGTTGGGGCCAAAACTGGTTTTTGATTGTTTGCAGCTGAGGGAGTTAGAATGAACTGCTTGACCAGGATTGTTCTACAACAAATGCATTCTGGTGGAAATAAGGAGATAATAACAACTAATATCAAGTCCTTCATAGAATAAATTCAGTCTTTTTCAATGTTCATGAATTGTTAATGAGGAGCCTGTTATTTTATTTGAACTTCTATAATTAATTAAATTCATTTTCTCAATATTTTTGATAAACACTCTTCTTTTTTTCAGGATTGTTTATAAACAATTAATTCCAAGTACTCCTCAATCAGAATTTCATTGATGTTCATTAAATTATATCACAGCCAATGTTCTGTGTGCTATACTTAGACAAAGGCAATAAATATTTCTTCCATATTTTATTTTCTGTTAAGATACAAAAAAATCGTATTTCCTGGTGAGACTAGACATTTGGAAATTTCTCACAGAATAATAATTAGGCTGGCATGGTACCCAATTTTATCCATGTAGACTCTATAATTCCTATGTGAAACAAATCTTTGCTCTTCATATTTTGAATTGCAGACAATGAATTGGAATATTCCTTCTTTGGAGTTTCTCTGTCTTGTGTTGTGACCTTGAATATTTGATCCAAGAAATCTTTATTGATGAACATTTTATTGGCATCAGTAACCATAAATAGAAAACATTTTTATGTAAGCAAAGAATATTTCCAGAGGAAAGTTGTTTTGATGAAAACCTCGTTACCAGCTCTAACTGTTACAGGCATTCTAAAATAGAAATAGTATAGGTTTATGAAAACAGGAAAAAAAACCAACCCACCATCATCTGTTATTTTTTCTCAGTTCACCCTTTAGAGAAGAAACAAGCCTAACTATTTGGCACTGGATAAAAAAAAAAAAAAGAAGTCCAAGCTCTTGGTAAACAACTTTTTATTTAACCATGGCAAAAATTTTTGTAACCATGAGTAAGGTACTAAGGTGGGATTCATCTGGTAAAAAGAAACAGTCCAAACCCAAGTTAGCCGACTGAAGTGCCTTCTAAACAACACTATTTGTCTTGTCTTAAAACATATGGCTACAATAGGTAGACTGTAGGTGGCATGGCAGTATTTTGAACCCAAACCTGCTAGTATTATCAGAAATGGTCATTTCTTTGTATTTTGCATTAGTGGATAAACTCTTAAGAGTCTTTTTCCCAGAATAAATGCTCTCATTTGCAAGTCCCTTAATCTCATGCTCTGTGAATTCATTTAATAACCATTTAGAATGATGCATTTCTTTGAATGCTTCTTCCAGACAATTTCTTCTCTAAATGGCTTATGGAAAGCAGGGGATGCAATGTGTTTGATGTTGAGATGAATCATGGGCTGTCTAAAGCCTTTGAGATAGAACAACTTCTAATTCTTAAGAGATGGTGCCAAGAAGGACCAAATGTTTCTAATCTCTAAAGCTTTTCTATTACTAGAACAAAAAATAAGAAGCTACCATGACATAACTCTTTAGGTAGAAGACACTTGGAGCGAGGCAGATGAAATCAAAGGCTTAGAAGAAATCTGTCCCCTTGCCTTACCCATTTTGTCCTTTCAGTGTAGGTCTTTTTCTTTCTCATAATCCTTTGTAGATGTAAGCAAACTCCAACAGGACTCTCAGGGTCTCTAGGAAAGCCTCCTTTCTATCTTTTTTGTAATTTGACTTCAGATAAGTTATCTACTGCCAGCAACCCTCCAGCTATGTTTAGGAGTTTCCTGTTGTGCATTTGGACTTAGTATATATTTCTAAATTCCCTTTTGTCTTCCTCTATGCCGGAAGCTTCACCCAGCTGTGATTATTGTTACTCTCCAGGAGGATGCCAAGTCTCCTCTATTCAGTAGAAACCACAGCATGCAATTAAGAAGAACCAGAAACAAATTATATGGCTGTTCCAGCTATTTGAAATACAAAATCAAATAATAGTTTGCTGCTATATCTTCCTCTGTCCTTTAAAGTTTTTCTATAACGTCCATCAAAGATGTACTTGTGCAAAGGAAGTAGTAGTTTGTTTTATTCTGCAGCTTGCAAGGTCTGTGATATTGTGCAGCCTTTGACAAGCTTGTAAGTGCAGTACATGCTCTTGCAAACATACCTCTTCATTACTCAGATAGCCTCTTTGCTCAGAATTTCAGTTGCAGAACTTGTTCAGGTAGCTGCAACACAGTTGTTCTTTGCTGTGAATTGGTAAATAACAATATATACATAGACAAACACACACAAATATATATGTGTACAAACCTGCCTTGCATTTTTCCATCAGAAGACTATTTAAACTTGAAATCACCTAAGACTGTCAAGACAAGCCAACAGAAAATAGAGTACTGACTGATGCTTTTTAATTCTTCATTACTATCTAGATATTTCTACTGCAGCTTTTAGACTTGTTAATTTATACTTTATTAAAGAAAATATAAAATGATACTTGAAAAGCACATTTTGATGATGGATAAAAGTATAAGAGATAGATAAATTCTTTCCAAGGAATTATTAAGAGGCTGTATAGCTGACATGACAACAGGATACCAACAAAATTACAAAAGGAGATTTCTAATAGTACAATTACTAGTTCATCAGCCTTGGGGATAGGGTTTTTATTCCAAACTCCAAAACTCAGTATGTTATGACAATGTGTAGTTTCCTGTGATTATCCTGGGAATTAAATAGGAAGCATATTAGTACCTGCATAGTAAGAATGAACCTTAGGAAGTGTCTGTTCATGGTGGAAAGTGGCTAGAGGGAGAACAACATGAAAAGACATTAAATGTGTCAGTGCCACTAGCTTGGGTCCTTGGGATGGTGAGGTGAATGGTAGTTTGGAAGAATACAGATGTTATACACAAACAAATTAACTGTATTACACAGAAAAACTGAAAAAAAAAGACAGCAAATTAGCAGTAAGACTCCCTTTTTTCATTCAGGAAAAAAAAAAAGGGGAAAGCGATTGCAGTGTTTGTCTTTCTCAAGGCAGACATATACATAAGGAAGTGGGAGTATGTTTTCTTACATTTAGCTGGAAGCTGAGGCAGTCAAAACCAGATTGTTCTTTCTATAATTGCAGAACGCACTTGAAATAGCTGACTGTCTTTTGTTACTTCAGTGTGACACTACAGATGTTTTATTAAGTGAATTGTAATATCCTCTCGCCTTGAGAGTCCAACATCATGTGGTGATGTAATGGGATGTTCTTCCTTTTATGTTTTTTTTTCTCATTCCTTTTACCTCTTATTCATTTAAATGCTTAGACAGGTGGTTTGAATAAGTCAGTATTATTTTTTTATGTGCTATCTTGTATGCTATGTTAAACTTTTTGTACTGAGTAATAGAAGAAGGAACAGTCTTTTGCATGAATAGATTTATGCATAGTAATGCTACTCTGCAGCACAAGGATGGGTTAGCAGAGATCTCTTCCAGGTCTTTTCTATAGCTGTAGAAAGGTGATTTTTAAATGATTTGTTGTTTCAGACATTCCTAATACCAGCATTGTGGATGAACACAAAAGAAATGTCATTTGTTGAGAATCTCATCTGTCTTTATTTTTGAATGCAAGCTTTTAAGGAAGAAGGTATATTTTTCATCAGACAAAAAGGCAGAGATAGGGAAAGAACAATTTTATAATACGCGTCTTTATAATGAAAGACCGCTTGAAAACTACTTGGCAAGGAAGGAATTCTGTAAGATTTTAAAATACATAAAGAGTGATTATCAGATACTGATTAGGCTAATGTTTCAGCCTAAGCATATGTCCACTGAAGGCATAATAAAATCTGCTATAACTACCAAGAATATTGTTCAAAGCCTATTGGTTTAACTAAGGACTTGATCTAATTCTAAAAAAAAAGCCTGCAAATCAATCTGCTGTATTTGTGTGAAATCCCACGAGCACTGACAGGGAGTTTTAAGTCCAGGACAGTTTGGTTATACATTGCAGTTCTGTGAGGAGAGTAAGCTGTTTGACATTAAATTGACACAGAGCCTAACCACCTTGCAGGAGATGAACAAACTCTCCATTTCTCTGAAGCTACACAGGGCAAGGTCAAGCAGCACTGAGAAATCCCAGGCTTCAGATCAAGATGCATGTCAGTTTGTAGGGCTTCAGGAGCAGAAAGCTGAGCTAACTCAGCAGTGACTCGAGAGAACTAGCATGAAGAGCACAAGCTCTGGAAAACCGCCCAGCTGTGAATGTGGGTGGCAGGTTGTAAATAAATGAGGGAACTCTGAGAGCGTGAATGACTGATGTTAATATTGGTTGGAGTTAAGTGCGTGTGAACAGAGTATTGAATTCATGCAGAATTGCATGAAGGGAGATGGTAACCAAAAAGGAAAGAGTCAGTCTGTAATCTGCAGACCTTACACTTGGGATACTGAATGTTTTGACTCTCCTGTGCTGTGTGATTATCACTGCAATATGCTTCCTACCTACCATATTGCCAAAAGAGGGGCATGGAGAGTATCTGGTGCAGCCTGTGGCTCAGTCCATGTCTGTAACAGTTAATAGGTGAATAATGGATAGGCACGGAGGCAAGAGGGACTAGTACTGAATTCATGCTGTCATTTGTGGCTCACATAGTGCATTATTTAAAATACATGTTGAATGAATTGCTGCTTATTTTGTGGTCCTTGATGGAGATCATGGCATCGTTTTAAGAAATGTGGTGCACACTAAATACAACATATATGTGTGTTAAGAAGAAGCTTCAGCTTGGGAATGTATCTCTATATTACCCCTGTATTCCCATGAAATTCTGAGCAGCCAATGATCCAGATGCAGGCAGGATGTACACAGGGAAGGATCATTCTTTCCTTTTCATGTCCCTCACTGTAAATACTGACTACTTCTGATAGTTGTGAGTGACCAAGTCAGCTAGTCCTTTTGTCTAACCCCAGGTGACACAACTGTATTTTCTGATATTTCTTAAGGCATGCCTAATAAAAGCAGCATTTTTGAAAGCCCAGATTGACTTTGGAGGCAAAGTTTAATTCCAAATCTGGTTGTTCTGGTTTAAATCAATTGTATGTCTATGCTTTCTCATTCATCCATTCTCATCCCATCCAGTCCCTAGGGCTAGTTTGCTGAGTGCCTCAAGATGCTTCTGACTGTACTTGGCAGTGTGATATACTGACAGGAACTTTTGGGCTCACAAGATCCCACATGCTTCTTTGTCCATGAAAGGCATCCAGAGTTCCTCTGTGAACAGGGAACAAATCTCATATAATTCCTATTTGAACTAGTCACCCTAAAAATGAATACCCTGGATAACATTTTCAAAAATTTCTTAAACATTTGATGAAGATGAAGCATCAGAGCAAGGACAGAAAGCTTAGAATCCCTAAATGCCTAATCTCCCAGTCACTGGCTGGCCTTCTGACTGCAAATAAAATTCCATTAAATCATGGAATCATAGAATAGTTTGGGTTGGAAGGGACCTTAAAAATCTTCTAGTTCCACGTCCCCTGCTATGGCCAGGGACACATCCCACTAGATCATGTTGCCCAAGATCCCATCTAACCTGACCCAGTATACCTCCAGGTATGGTGCAGCCACAGCTTCCCTGGGCAACCTGTGCCAGTGCCTCACCATAGAATCATGAAGAATTGGTTTGTTACGTCTGGTTTAAATCTGCCCCTCTCCAGTTTAAAGACAGTGCTCCTACTCCTGTTGTTACAAGCCTTTGTAAACAGTCCTTCTCCAGCTTTCTTGTAGGCACCTTCAGGTACTGGAAGGTTGCTAGAAGATCTCCTTGGAGCCTTTTCTTCTCTAGGTTGAACAAGTTCAACTCTCTCAGCCTGTCCTCGTATGGGAGGTGCTTTTGCATACACAAAATTATGGACAATAAACAAATCTGAAGATAATTTTTTCACAGAGGTTCATATATATGTGTGTTGACAGATACATTTTATAATGCTCACAGGGTGATGGTCAGTGCATAACTCCACTCTGGTGGGACTGTGATGACCTCCCAAGTAGTTTAGGACTGTCTTAGTTTACTGTTCTTGCCTCTTGTATTTTTCATGTTAGACTATGCAGTGCATAGGGGCTCCACATCAGTCCATCCTCCTGGGGCTTTCTTTGCCTAGGAAAAAACTTTCTCTTGCCCCCTTCAACCCCACTTGTAACTGGCCTCCAACTGAATTTAACTCCATTTCCCACCACTCTCTGGGTCTGGCCATGCAACCAGTTTTCCACCCAGGAGAGTGTGCACTTGTCCAGGCCAGAGGCTGACAGTTTCTGTAGCAGAATGCTGTGAGAAACTGTGTCAAAGTCTTTACTGAAGTCCAAGAAGGCCACATCCACAGCCTTTCCTTCATCCACCAGCCGAGTAACTTTGTCATAGAAGGTGATTAGGTTAGTTTGGCAAGACCTGCCTTTTGTGAACTCATGTTGACTGGGCCTGATCACCTGGTTCTCTTGCATGTGTGCCATGATAGCACTCAAGATCACCTGTTCCATGACTTTCCTTGGTACTGAGGTCAGACTGACAGGCTTGTAATTCCCTGGATCCTCCCTGCGATGTCATATCATATCAATTATGTTACATTATGTTATGTTATGCTGTGTTGTGTTACATTATACTATACCTAGCAAAAAGACGGACACAACCTATTTACCTGCTACAGGCCATGCTCACATTCAGCTGGCACATAACAGTCTTCTTATAGGCTAGTGTAATAATAAATGAGTTCAGTAGTTGCAACTTTGATGCCAACATCAGACAAAATCTCAAATGCATGTAACAAAGCTGCCACTATTTTTAGACTGCAGTATAATTCTTCTATAAGAGGCAATTCTTGTACAGTGTGTATTAACTCCTCAGAAAGCCTTTCCATGTGGTGAAATAGATTTGGAGAACAAAAGCATTGAACATTGCAACTTGAATAAGATGACGGTCTTTTATTGCTAACTTTGAAGCACCAAACAATATCTGTGACTTGTTCTACAAAAAAAGAAAGGAAGAAATGGAGAATTTAACCTCCATTTACATTCTAATGTTCTCTCAAAATAGAATTCCTCTCTTGCCCTTGAAGAAATACCATGCAGTATATTGGGAATATCATTTTAATTTATGTGGCTGGTAACAACAGAATTGGACCCAAAGAGTTAATTATAATCTGGCATGGTTGCCTCTAGCAGCAGCCTTTCTTCAGGTAATAAGGCCCATGCTGAATGGATGGTGTTTCCTATCGGTCTCCTTAGATGTGGGAAATGGTAGGAGTGTCGACATCAAAGGGGGAGTTGGGAGGGGGCAGGTCACATTGGAAGATGCATCAGGTAAAAAAATGTGACTTAGGCATAGGGTGTTGTCCTGCTATTTAGTTTCCTGACAGTTCATTTGTTTCTAATAATTTCTTTGAAATTCAAGCAGGAAACCCAACAGAAAAGAGAGAGATGGAACTCCAAAAGGAAATACGTTTGCTGTCAGAAGCGTGTACAATTTTGGCTTTGTTACTGCTGAATCCTTTTTACTCCCAATGCACATTTACATACTCTGTCTTCTGCTTTATATCTGCCTGCTGCCACTTCGCCCTGTATGTTTGTATCTGAACTGCTGTCATGTTGCATCTAGCCAGCAGCACTGGGACAAAGCAACATCTGAAAAACTGTCTGCCCTTTTCTTACTGTGACAATCTATGGACTGTTCAGCTATTATTAAAGTTGTCAACGTGGTGCAAACAGCTCTCAGATGTTTTACCAGGGTTATGATTGTTCTCACTTGGCATTACGGTCGGCACAAACACATCAAGGAAAAGAAGAGAAACTTGCATACTGGCTTACATTTAACCCAATTTTTATTTAATATTCATGGAAATAAACCTTTCCCCTGCATTCTCAATACCAGCCCAGTAGGAAGTCTGCTGGACACAAAAAAAGCAGCGATCAGGTAATCCCACCGCATAATATAAACCAGATGTAGACAACATTAAGTGCTTATTTTTGTGCTGTGGTTAGTACATTAACACAGGTAATCCCAGGTGTTTTCAAAACTCAGCTCAGGGTTTTCTACTGCATGCTGCATGAAAAATTGTTGCAGATCAATCATTGGACAAACTGAGTGCTGTCCAGAAAAATTGTTTTCATGATCCCTAAGTCTTTTAAAAACAATTATTTTGGCAAATGTCTTGTTACCCACTCCATTAGTTTTGGGCATATTTAGAAAATCATGCTAAATTAACAGTTTCTGTTTTTATAGCACTTGGTAGGATGGACGACCAGAAGTTTTAATATACACATGGTTGTTTGAGCCACTGGTCTTTCACATGTGTGAATATGTTTGTGTGAAAAAGAGGAAGGCTGTGTTTGGGACTCTGGAGATTTAATTGTCTAACTTGTCCTGTATGTTACTGCCTCTCTCCCTTGCAATTTGATTCCAATTGTTTTGCACTGTAATTAGTGAAATGGAGGCAGGTATTGGTGAGAAATTAAGTATAGGCTTTGGGAAAGAAAGGGGTGGACTGTATTTCTGGAAAATAAAGAATCTGCAAAGCCACTTAAAATTTTCAGAACTTCCTCCCAGCTTAGTATAGTTTGTGAACTTGCCAAGGGCATATTCAATGCCTTCATCCAGGTCATTTATAAAGATGTCGAACAGGGCTGGACCCAGAACTCAGCCCTAAGTTTCTAACTTTCTAACTGAGTTTCTAACCCATCAATAACCTTTGTATCTTTGCTGCCATTTGAAGTTCTAACTCCCACTTACTCAGAGGCATCAGACCAAAGGGCTTCACTAGCACACTATCCCTCAGACACTGGAGTGCCATTCCCAGGCTTTTTTTCTGTCAAGGNATTGTTTTGCACTGTAATTAGTGAAATGGAGGCAGGTATTGGTGAGAAATTAAGTATAGGCTTTGGGAAAGAAAGGGGTGGACTGTATTTCTGGAAAATAAAGAATCTGCAAAGCCACTTAAAATTTTCAGAACTTCCTCCCAGCTTAGTATAGTTTGTGAACTTGCCAAGGGCATATTCAATGCCTTCATCCAGGTCATTTATAAAGATGTTGAACAGGGCTGGACCCAGCACTCAGCCCTAAGTTTCTAACTTTCTAACTGAGTTTCTAACCCATCAATAACCTTTGTATCTTTGCTGCCATTTGAAGTTCTAACTCCCACTTACTCAGAGGCATCAGACCAAAGGGCTTCACTAGCACACTACCCCTCAGACACTGGAGTGCCATTCCCAGGCTTTTTTTCTGTCAAGGNAGGTATTTATTTCCTGGCTCTTCCTACTCCTTCCCTCATCATTCCCTGTAACAGGAATGAGAAAGAGCACTACCTGGGCACATGATCCTTTCAGCATTTGTCCCAAGGCCCTGAAGTCCCTTTTAATTGCCTTCCATATTCTTGGTGGGTTTTCAGTACTACCTACTTGGAAAAACAATAGTGGATAACAATCTGTGCCTAATGCCTAATCCCTAATATCATCTGCAAGATCACTTATCCTCTTTAGGCTTCCACACTCAGTCTCTACACTTGCATGAGTACTGCTCAAAGGGTGTAGAACAAGAAGCCCCGATTTACATGTGTGGAATTTGAGCTGTGAATGCCATGGCAATCAGAACTAATTATGTTAATAATTGATGGCCACAGCATCAGTTCTAAAGTAAATAGAAAATCTTTCTGTCTTCCTTCTCTTCTAGTAATTACTGGACCAGTAGGTTTTAAGATGTTCTTTGGGAACATTGAAAATGGTCCTTAGCAGTTTCCTGTCAAATGTTCAGACTAGTAAATACTTAGAAAAAATATAAATCAGTAACTTATTGGTTGCAATAATTTCCTCATTCATAGCTAAACTCAGGGCTAAAAAAGAAGGGGAAATTTAGGCAGATTGTCTATAGTTATACTTTGAAATGATTTTTGCTCTGTGGAAGACAGTTGTACTGTTGTTATTGATTTCTGTGGAAACAAGATCATTTATCAAAGAAAGGGCCATGATGTGGAGGGAGAAACTTCCCCAATGTAATCTCTTTTTATGGAAATGTTTCTGCCTGGTAGCTGGGGTGCTCCCGATCTTTTCTCCTGCTCCAGAGGTAAAGGTATCCCACTTGACTGCTCAGCTGTATCATGGGAGGAAGAATCTGGCCTGACTCCAGAGGCAGTGGTAGTAGGGTTGAAATGTAAGCACCACAGGTGTTTAGTGGGAGAGCGTGAAATGTAGGTGTGATATTTCTGTTGTATGCGTGAAGTGGGATACACAGCAGTTCTGACTGAGAAAGCTGCTCAGGAAGATTTGCTCTTAAGCAGGAAACTTCAGCTTTGTCCTTCGTGGAGGTGGATCACAAAATACAGAGAAGGAAGCTGCAGTGCAAAGTAGAAAGGGCAGAAGGGAATTAAGTAAATCAAGAGTCCATACAGGTTAATCTGCTTGTCTTTGACTTAAAGGCTGTGTGTAAATCCCTGAGAATAGCTGTGGTCACCTGCAGAAAATGAAAAGGTTTGCCAGTAGGATAAGGGAGATGATCTACCCAGTGCTGGTAACACATACCTGGAGTGCTGTGTCCCATGCTGGGCTGCCCACTGCAAGACAGACATAGACATATGTGTCTAACAAAGGGCTGCTAAATTAACTGACAATTTACAGCGTCTCACAAAAGAAGCTGAGTCTCAGAGAGCCAGGACTGTTTATGCTGGAGAAGATAAGATTCAGGGAAATCTTCTAGATGTCTACAAATGGTAGAGAACAGAGGCAGGCTCTATTCAGTAGTGATATGTGAGAGGACAAACAACAATGCATGCAAACTGAGATACAGACCTTCCATGCAAATATAAGTTAGAAAAAGCCATTTTAACTACAGGAATGACTGAGCACTGAAAGAGCTTGCCCAAAGAGATTGGGTAGTGTCCATCTTTGGAGATATTCCATAACCAACTGGGCAACCTCAAGCAACCTGCTCCTGCTGGCCCTGCTTTGGGCAGGGGCTTGGATTGGATCTCCAGAGGTCCTCCCACCTCCATCATAATGCAATTCTGAGATAAGGGGAATTTTTAATGGAAGTCAGCTTTTTTTTTTTTTTCCACCAAATACAAGTGCTAGTCCTTCTGTCTGCAATGTCATTTTCAATAGTACTTGAATCTCAAAAGTGCTGCGTAAAGCTCATCAGCCTAGGGTGAAGAACCTTAGATATGGTCCAGAGGGGGCTTACAAATGCTCACGTTTATTTTCTTTTGCTATCTAAGATATTAAATCATGTAGTTTGTTTCTGAGAGTTCTCTTGATATAAACTGAAGATTAGAAAATAAAAATAATGTGGCTTTTATTTTCCTAAAAATAATACGGAGAGCATCCTAACATATTTTTATTAAATTTTGTCATAGAAATTAAGTGTCTGGATTTTCCTTAATCACCCAATCTTTGTAAGAATGTAGAAATAATAAAGGTATCTCAACGTTCCTTTAGATGTAATCCTATGCAATGTAGGAGACTGCTATTTCTGACTTATTCCATAAGGGTTAATTGATATAAAACTCTCCAAAAGAATTTAATAGAATGTTAACTTGGTTTTATATTAGGATTCTATTAATACAACATATATGAGGGGTTAATAAAAGATTGATAGTGACTGTAAAGGTTTTACAGATTTGAGCCATGTCTTAGATACAAGCATATTGATAGGACAGTACTGAGTGCTGTAAGAGGTAATCAATCAAGCTGTTGAACTGCATGAAATGTACATCCATTCTTTACTCATTTCTTTAAAGCTCCACTCAACATTTATTAACACATTATTACATATTATTAACATTTATTACACATCACTTCAAGGTGGAATTTTAATTAAAAGTACAGAAAATTCTGAATAGGAACACCTCTGACATTTTAAAGACTGATTATTTTTTTTCTTTAAGGATCCTTTGATGCTAGCCCAGGTGCTAACTATGGCATCTGCAGTTGGAGAGGACTTAAGATAAGAATTTAAATGTTCCATGCCAGTCCTGAATACTGAACTTAGCTTCTAAGTTTTGATGGGGCAAACATGAACAGAATTGCATAAATCAGCAGGGTATCATAAGGTTCTGCCTCTGAATCAGCGCCATCTTTGCTTGATTCTAAAAGTGTGAATATCATCTAAAAGACTCCTTCAGATGATGAAGCTATTTATATGCACATTGTACTCCTCTCTTGTTACAAAACAGAATTTTATAACTAAGGGTTGGAAACTTTTTCTAGGTATTTTCCAGGCAAGATAGTGGATGTAAAACATAAAGACAATACACTGAAATAAATTGAGTAAACAATTCCTAACTTAGCCTGATAAGAGTCAAGCATGTCTGATATTCCTTAGGATATTTTGTGTGAAATTTCAGTATTAGTATGGGAGACTGGTCTACAGTTGTGAAGCAAGCAATGACCTGCCTAAAGGTCAGGATAACATGCCTGAATAAACATTTAGATATCAGTACAGTGCTTCTTGTGTTTCTTGAATTGTTGCCTCCGGAAAAGAAGTAGATTGGGGAGGGTAAAATTAGATTTGTTATTCATGATTGTGTCATGCCTGGCCTATGGTACAGACTTCGAAAAATCCTCCCATTGCCAAGCACAGAAAACATATGGTCAGATCCATATCACCTTGTACGTGCTTCATTTTATTGACCAAGCAGAGTAGCTACTGGTTAGCAACCAAGGAACAACTCTCTCCAAGTCATGGAACGAAGTTGAAATGTTGGTGAGATGGAAGAAAGCATCAGAAGCTGCCATTTTTTCTCCTTAGTTTTATACTGGATTTTTACGCCATTTAGTGACATAAACTGGAGAAAAATGCCTGGCTCATATTAAATCCATTAAAAAATGAGTTAAACATATTTAAAAAGCTCCAGCACCCAATTTGAATAAAAACTAGAGAAAGAATAAGGACCTGAAGCCACAGCTGGTTCAAAACCATTTTACAGCAGTGGAAAATGTGTTCCACTGGAGTGAATGAAAGCAAAATATCAGCATTGATAATTTCCTCCCTTTGTCATATTCACCACAAAACATCATCATATTTGTCAGAGACATGAAAATTGAATAAATTTCAGAAATTTGATAAGTGAAGTGTTAGTTCTTTTTGTTCTACATAAAATAATCTCCATCTGGATTTTCTAGTATAAATGTTATTATTAATTGTTGGGGCTTGTGGCTCTTAAATGGATTTTTATCTTACACACAGAGGGGTTTGGAGGTTGTATTAATGAAAAGAAAAACCTGCTGTGATGAAGCTTGTTAATTGGAACTACACTATGTTTTCAAACTTCAATAGCTTTGATTAGTTCATAGGAGAACCATCTATTTGAAAAAAATAAGTTTTACCTGGATGACTCTCCCACATCTGTGTTTTTCCAGTGAAAACCCTAAAATAAATATCTGATAGCAACATGAGCTCCTGGAAAGGCACCATATGCTGCATTTGGAAGGATCAGAATTACAAAATAAATGTTTTGAAAAGAGTATGCAAAAATCCTTACATGGCCCCAGTACAGACGGAAAACAGGAGCAGCCACAAGGGCACAAGGTGTCAAGGGATGGGTTTGAACAACTGTATTCTTTACTAATGGCAGGACTGTATGTGTAGGGGATTATAGTCATCTGCCTCCCTCTTTAATCCACTTCAATAAAATAGAAGACTTGGGTCCCCATCTGTTATCTTCATGCCTATACCCGCTTGTACTACTACTTCTCCTTTTAAACTCTGACTGGAGAGAAAGCTTTTGACTTCAAGTGCTGCTCTTGGCTCCTCTGGAGCCCTTCCTAGTGATGCTAGCCAAGCCACAGTGCAAGGGCATTGAGGCAGGCTTGCAGTTTCTATGTGCTCATGGATTTTGTACAGATGGATGCCACTATTCCTTGTCTTGTGTGCTTTGCTCTGCAGTCCCTAAAGTCTTCTTTTTCTTTTTGGTTCAATGCCTGGCTTTAGCTGGACTCTAATCTTACTTTGGACTGCAAAGCACAACACCTGCATAAGCAGGATTCTTTCCCATTCTCCATTGAGGACTGCTTAATTACAAGCACAAATTAAATAATGGTTGCTCATTTGAGTTTAAATATCTTATGGCCATGAAAAGTGTGGTCATTAGATATTTTACTAAAAGGTAATGTTTGACTGCTCTGTGTGTGAGTTTAAGGATTAGGAAATTCAAGTAAATTACTCATAGAAGTAGCATTTTTGGAGCAGAAAAGTCCTTCTTTTCCTTTGCTCTCCCTAACTCTCCAGGATTTTAACTCTATCTGGGTATGGAACATTAGCATTTCATAGTTGACTGAGATATAACATCAAAATTACACTGAACTGGGTAGTGCAGAGTTCTGCTCATGAAAGAGTATGGGGGTAACCGTATTAAATAAGGACTCCACATAGCTGTGTTAGTGTGATACATTTCAGGTTCTCATTTTTCCTTGCTGTTTAGAGCCAATGAAAATCTTGAGCCAGGTTCTTAGTTGGCATGAATCAGTCACGTAAAATGAAATCAATGAAGCTACATCGATTCATATCTACTGAGGATCTAGTCCCTTCATTGATGTCAACTAAAAAGGCATATTTGGCAGGGCATATTTTGGAATATAAGACAGAAGCATTCACCATAAAAACATTTTCACATTTTCTCGCTGAACTACAAGAATATACAGGCATTGGAGGTTTTATGGATGTGTCTGGCTTCCTGGCACACGAACAAATAAACAAAGATAAGTATAGGCCTGCAAATTAGAGCTCAAGTACTCTCCAGTGTGACATTTTGTAGTTCTACAATATCTTTGAGCTCGACTGCAAAGAGAATCTTAGAAGAAAGAACCATGCAGCACAGTCTGTCTTCCTGATTTCTAAATGTTAAATTTCATAGACTCATACAATCATGAAGTTAAAAGAAATTTTCTCTTTTCTCTGCAATACAAGAATGAATAGACTTCCAAAGTTTTTGTTCATATTAATCATAATAATGAAAGAGTTCTGTTGTTTGATATTTGTATCAATTCCTATTAGGTACCGCCAGGATCTGAAAAAAACACAAAGAACTAATTCAAGGAAGTATAAAATCTGATGAAATCTTTTTTAGCAGTAGCTCTGATAATGTGCAGTAATAGACTTTATTTGATATATCTTGCAGTTGCTGAATTTGTGCATAGGATAAACCAGAATAGCTATTTACCTTCACTGTAGAGATTTTGTGACCCATGAGTTTTAAGAACTAGCCAGTGAGTGGACTGAAAGTGTTCTCTCCTCAGGCTGACTTGTTAGTGAGTGGCAGGGGTCTTAGAGTTTGTATTTCTTCCTTTTTCCAACACGTGAATTAAAGACACTTGCATTTAACATCTTGAAAACAAATAAAAGGAGGGGGATATTGTCACACAACATGAAGCTGAGGTGTATAATGCACTGCCAAAGGCTGTTGCAGATGCTAAACATTTACATAAACATTAAATGTTTCAATGGGTTGCATGGATAAATTCATGGAAGAAAAACATATTCCAAGCTGTTATAAAGACACTAGTTTTGGCTTGGGGGCTTCCTATGCTACAGATTGTGGAACACTAGAAGAAAATTCTGGGAAGCTATGATGATGGGTACCCTGATTTTTAACTATTTCACAGGCATCTGCTGTGTCACTGCTGAAGATGGGATGTAGAGCTGCTTGAAAACTCAGAGTGACCTAATACATCTATAGTTTTGCCAGTTCACTTCACAGCAATGGTTTTGAGTGTTCATGCCCAAAGCTACACAGAGACGTGCAAAGGGTCATGAATGAATTCCTGGCTGTACTCTGCCCAAGAGAAGGAAGGGAGCAGGTGGGAGAGGAGGCGTGGGGAGTGTGCTGACAACAGCAAAACCTCTGGAGCTTTGCAGTAGGTGCCATACCCAGTGTCCTTTTTGACCTCTGCTGCTGCGCTGTGTTAGATACCACCAGTGGCTGTCATTATTCAGGCTTTCTTTATTCTACCTAATAAAACAAGATTGCATTTCCAGGTCTTATTAATGTGTTTAAGACCTTATATTTATGGAGATTTGTGTTTATTGTCCTGCTGGGGGTATGAGAATGCATACTGCCTTTCATTCCCAACTTACTTTGCTGCCTTATGAATTATACTTCTGTCCATTTTTCCTTACAATAGACATAGTGCTGCCATTAGGAACATTGTAAAAACTATCAATTAAAAACCTCTTGGATTTTTAGCAGAAGATAGAGGAACACTTTTACCGTAACATTAGTTTTGAAAATTCCTACAAATAGAGCCATAGGAGCACAAGAATAAAGCTGCTCATGTTACTCAAAAGAAGTGAGGATATCAACAGAGAAAGAAAAGAAATTGACAAGCATGCAGGTTAAACTCCTATAGAGCAGAGATAACAAAGGTAAAATTGCAACATGCTACTCCCACAAAGTTATTCACTTAATTCACTATATCACAACCTGGAAATGCCACTGGGGGCTTCCTGGAGTTCCTTTTTTAAATATAAAAAAAGATGGATCTGGAAGATATTCCAGTCTGGTCCTTGGCTTAATCTCTTCACTAGAACAACTTTTGCATTGTGCAGCCCTCACTTGTCTTGGAATGAGTCCTGTCTTAAATCAGCTTTAAGAGAGAGGAAAGCATTTTCTGAAAAGACTGTTAGAAGTGTCTAGAGAATTGCTCTATCTTTTATGTGTAGTGTAGCAATGCAAGAAAACAAACCAAATGCTTACAACACCGCCAGGAAGCAATTAACTGTTTGAAAAAGAGGCCAACAGAAAGAAGAGTAACACAAAGCTGTGCATTTTATTGTGAATGAAAATGCTTAGGAGGAGAATACATATACTTGGTTCAGTTGTAGGTGTTCTCAGGCCACTTAATCCAATGGGAATGCTACCAGTTTGTTCTCAGTTGGTGAACATGCTACTTCATTTTATAGAGAAAGACTCCAAAGAGGATGTTTCTGGAGTAAGATTATATGTCTCATTGAGCCCCGGGATAGCATTAGAACCTGCTTAGTACAGTCTCATCAGCAGTGACCTGATTTCTTTACCATGCTCCTGAAGCAGAGCCTTTCCTATTCTGTCTAGAGTTTGTGAACTGCTGTGAAGCATCCTACACAGTGCCCTGGACATATCATGCTGTACTTCCATGGCACCATGTCTTCTGTTGCAAGTGTTACGAAAAGTAGCCATATATACTCTTATAGTTATTTGTCTGAATATTGCTAAGGGATCCTGCTATGTATAGGAATCAAGTGCAGCTTATACCTAAAGCAAGCAGCAGCAGATGGAATAAAAAACATTAAAGTAAACTCAGGGTCGAAAGGGCCCCCTAGAATTTATTTCCTACGTAAAATAGACTGCAATATTTGGTTGACAAGTTCCTGTATGAATTCCATAATTTCTGGTTATGAAACCAGAAGACACGTAGAAAGAAATTTCCAGCTAAATCTCATTCCATAAATGGAATATGTTAGGGGAAAATTATTTCTAATGAAAGAGAATCTTCCATCTTGATAAGACTTAAATGTTTTTGCTGTGGTTTCAAATTTAGTGTTACATTAAGAACACACAGATGTTTTCTGGATCACAGTCAAAGCTGTACCTTTGTATTGTACACCCAGTAGAAACTAGCAGGAGTGCAAGGGCAATGAACCTTCCATTACTCTCAGTATGGGTGAGAGCACATCTGTAGTGATGTGCTCAGGTTTGGGTTCCTTAGCACAGGAAGGTATGGACGTACTTGAGTAAGTCAAGCAGATCACTAAGAAAATCATGGGACTGAGGCATGGGATGTAAAAAGAGATGCTGAGAAAAGTATTTTTTCAGCTGTAAGACAAGGGAGGATCTTGTTGCTGTCTGCAGTTGCTTAGTGGGAGGGAGTCTAGAAGATGGAGCTGAACAGGCTGCCCAGGGACGTGGTTGACTCGCCTTCCCTGGAGGTGTTTAAGGTGCAGGTGGATGAGGTACTGAGGGGCATAGTTTACTGATTGGTGGGAATGGTTGGACTCGATGAGCCGGTAGGTGTCTTCTAACCTGGTGATTCTATGATTGCAGACGTGAACAGATACAGAAGTGCTTAGGAGAAGGTTCAGCAGAAATTAATTGGAATATGGGAAGTTCTGATTAGATGTACAGAAATGCAATGGAAGTGGTAACCCACAGGGATTGCCAAATCCCCATTCCTGAAGATCCTTAGAGCTCAGCTTGATATGCTGCTGAGAAACTTTATCAAACTGGATCCAACTCTAAGAAAGAGGCTGGTCTACACAACCTAAACCTTTCTAACCTAAACTAATCTATGATTCTATGATATGTCTGCTATACATGTCATGACCCCATGACATGCTATACATGTCATGGACCTCATTTTTAAGTGTTAAGCTTCCTCACAGAAGTCTGCCTAGAAATTAGAAGTTCAGTTTGCTATTCTTGCAGAGCCAGTTGAAAAGTTATCCAAATACTCATACTTGATGGTCACCCGACATATCTCACCCCAGAAATCTTATATACATACATGAAAGAAATTTTGCCACTGGAATACCAGTTCCTACTTGTACATATTTGCAAAATGATGGAATTCCTTCTGGATTTCTCAGTTGCCAACTATAATCTAGGTTTGTGTTGGTTTCTATCCATTTTAATCTAGCTGCAGCTCTTGGGAGACTGCACAGGGCAAATGAGAAATGTTTATGCAGGCTATGTCTACACCAAGAGATACTGCAAAGATAAAAATATTCAGAAGTTTCCCAGTTTGGCAATAGTTATTCCGAGTACAACAGTAACTCACTGCAATGAAAGGAAAGAACAGGACCAGAGAGGGAATGACTCACTAGCCTGGGTGTTAAGAAAACAGCCTAAGTGGTGGACATCCATAAAGATCTTGTCTGAATAACACAAATAACAAATCTATGGTATTTTTTAGGACTTCCTGTTGAAAATTAATACCTAGCTTAATATCTGACCACATTGTTTAATGTTGAGTAACATTAGCTGAAGATATTGAAAGTACTCTCTCCACAGTGTTCTTGAACCCAGTGTTTATGAGTCTGTTTTGTAATAGAATCATAGAATCACTAGGTTGGAAAAGATCCACAGGATCAAGCCCAACCATTCCTATCAATCACTAAACCATGCCCCTCAGCACCTCATCCATCCATCTTTTAAACACCTCTAGGGAAAGTGGCTCAACAACCTCCCTGGGCAGCCTGTTCCAATGCCCAGTGACCCTTCTGTGGAAAACTTTTTTTGTGATGTCCAGCCTGAATCTCCCCTGGTGGAGCTTGGGGCCATTCCCTCTTGTCCTGGCCCCTGTCACTTGGGAGAACAGGCCAACCTGTTCCTCCTCTCCACAACCTCTTTTCAGGTAGTTGTAGAGAGCAATGTCTCCTCTCAGCCCTCTCTTCTCCAGGCTAAACNAACACCCCCAGATCTTTCTCCTCCAGGCAGCTTTCTAGACAGACTTCCCCTAGTCTGTAGTGCTGCACAGGGTTGTTGTACCCCAAGTGCAGGACCCAGCATTTGGCCTTGTTAAACCTCATCCCGTTGCTCTCTGCCCAGCAGTCCAGCCTGTTTAGATCTCTTTGCAGAGCCTCCCTACCCTCCAGCGGATCCACACTTCCACTCAACTTGGTGGCATCTGCAAACTTGCTAAGGGAGCACTCAATGCCTTCATCCAGGTCATTGATGAAGACATTGAACAGGGCTGGACCCAGCACTGAGCCCTGGGGAACCCCACTTATAACTGGTCTCCAACTGGATTTCACACCATTTACCACCACTCTCTGGTCCCGGCCATCCAACCAGTTTCCTACCCAGGAGAGTGTGTGCCTGTCCAGGCCAGAGGCTGACAGTTTCCTAACCAGGAAGAAGTGTTCAAACCCACTTTAGCCAAAGAATTGAACTTGCATCTCTCTGCTTGGAACAACTGCCATGGCCGTTGGGATGAAAACGTCTCTCTCAAAATCACTTTTCTCTTTTCTTGTTGTTCTCTTCCCCCCCCCCAACCTATTTGGTGGTTTTGATCTGAATTCTCTATGGTTATTGTACGAAGGCACCACAACGTTTGGCCTGAAGCATATTTCCTGATCACATACCCATCTTTTGGATTTGGAATTTTACTGATGTGGGTTTAAAGTATTGGAGATTTTGCTTTCAGAGTGATGCTATGGTTGTGGGAACTATAATTACAAAGGCTGAATCTCTTAACTGAAAACTCTGGGCAGAGTATTGAAAGACATTAAAGTATATGCAGTTAAATAGCCACATATTAAAGTGCAAGCATGGGAGCACTATAGACCCTGAAACATTTTGAACACTGAAATGCAAAAGGCTGATTGTATAGTAAGCAAATTAGATACCACAGCAATGGGAAGGAACCCCTGGGGAAAATACAAAAATATCTTTTTTAGTTTACTGAGCAGAATCAGCAACATGACAATCATTTAAGTTCCATGGGCAGATTTTCTGGAGTGGGCAGAATTCAGTCTGGATGTAAGACTTTCAATGGGGTTTCAGAAAAGTAATAAAAAACCTCTTAAGTGTTGGTTTCTGCAAACAGGAGAGGAAGAATGTTTAGTGTCCTGATCAGCTACTCTCTTTGACTAATCCTGTTAGACTGACCTCCTGCAATAAAGATGAAAAGTTGTGGTCAGATTTGATTTCTCTTAATATTTTTAATTCCCTTTGGGTCCACAGAGTGACATCAGAGTTAAAGGAGGGGGAACTGAAGAGTCATAACCTATATTTTTAAAGTAACTGCACTTAGCAAAGTGAGATATTGGAAGAGCGAGCAATCTAGGTGTCTACATTTTGGAACCACTACAATTATGGATGTTCTGGGATATCCAAAGCATCTACATGGGGCTGATGCATAAGACACCCCATGGTGTCTCATCTTGTGCTTAGACACACTTGTTTATACACTTAAATTGTACTTTAGAAGTCTAATCTAAGTCTGCTGTTAAGGTATCCTCTGTAGTCACTGGAGAGTGATGGGGTTAATCATTCTGTAGTGGTGTCACTCTCTTTCCTCTTAATGCAGAGTGGAGGAAATAGTCTATAACTGATAGTTTCCCTCTGACCGCAGTTAAGTGTGATGAATCCCTGAGTATTGGTATTAAATGTTGTGGGCCTGAATAGAAGGTCACTGCAGCTGAATGAAAAAGTTTCCACTTTGTCCTATTATCTGCACATTTCCTCTTTACTTCTGGCTGTGAGACCCCACCACAAACACAGTGCCAGTTCTGATGTACAACAGATCTATTGATTTAATTTCCCAATAGAGAGAAAAAAGAGCTAAATTCTTTTCGTGACTTGCGTTAATGATGCTCCTTGGGCACCAAGGGTGGTACAAAGGGTGAAAGAGGGGAGGACAGAGCAGCAGAAAGCAAGGAAGGGGAGAAGGAGGACTTTGGAAGTGTGGTTGTGGAGAGGAGATCCCTTCCCTTTATATGGAAGGGGTTAATTGAGTTTGTTTGACTTCTTTGGTCCGCAGTCAAACTAAGATAAAAAGTGTTGCACAGTGTAGGCTGAGTAGGTGATGTATGCTGTGACTTAGATTTTTGAAAAATTAACCAAGTGCTTTAAGCTTTTCCTGTATATCTCAGTCTGCATTGGTTATCTCTTTTAGAACAAGCTTTGACCGACCTTGAGGGACCTAATGAGATCTCACCACTTGATGCTATAACTACATTCACATGTAACAATAAATTACAGGAAATAAGAATACTTTATCAGTAGTAGGATCAATTCTGGGTAAACCATTCTTTGAATACTATTTTTTTTTCTTCATACAGGTCAGTGAATATATCCAAACACACTGCATGGCAACATTTAATTAAGAGTGAAAGCGGTTTGACAAAGGGGAAATTGCTCTATGGGTCACTCTTAATATTCATCTCAAATGCTGAAAAATGTCTTTGAAGGTCCACCAAAAAGCCAAGGAATACATTTAAGGCATGTTATACAAATATATGTGGAACAGTAGATTTCCACTCTAATTTACATATCACAGAATGTAAAGATCAATAAAATAAATAAATGTTGAAGAGAACCAACAGAGAAAGAAAAAGAAAGTGCGCATGGCTGGGGCTTTCCAAATATCACTTCAATTATAACGTGCTTTGATGCAGATTTTTCTCTGTAGCTCTGTAAAAGTCAATTTTTGCATATTTCCCTCTTTTTCCTGTGTCACTAATGTAAAGACTGAAAAATTATATATGAGTTATTTATGCTACTGTCAATATGTACATCTCTATCTGTCAATGGGGGATGTGTGGGGTTGATAAGTCATTTAAAAATACTAGTATATAATAAATTTTACTGACTAGAAGATGATAACAGCTATTCTACTTAACATGACTGTATCCTTCTCATCTCTAAAATAATTCCTAAATGTTAATTAGCCTCTGTAACTCACAAAAATTTTCTGTCTTTTTTTTTTTTTTTACATCCAATTGGGTTATTTTCTGCCGGAAGTAGATTTCTTTTTTTAAAAAAATGAATGAAGTTGACATGGAAAATAATTTTAAAAAGGAAAAGATGTATGGGTAAAAATGGAAAATTTTGATTTAAAAGTCTTGGTTAGTGTCTTGCAGTAATTGCAACCAGTATTTTCATATGCATACTCTTACTCTGTGAGAGAGACTAGCTAAGCCACATCTACATGCTCTGTGACATGCTCCAAAGTAAGCAAACTGTTTTTAAAAAAAAATGAATTCCATGTCCAGAAACATGATATGGCCATGCAGCCTGCACCTAGATAAGAAAAATGTACAAACCATTCCAGTACCACTTCTATTGAGGAAGTCAAACAGGCTACAGGTAGAAAAGTGGAAAAACTCCCTGCTTGTGAGATGTGCATAAGATACAATAAAGCATTTTTGTGATGTGTGAAGAACACCGCGCAATGAAATACGTTGAAGAGAGTCCTAAGGTAGCTTAGAGCCGCCAGCAAGGTATTGACTGCCTTTTCTTCCTCTTTCAATTCCTGTGCTGCTGCACATGTTACAGGGTGACATATGCATGGTGAGCACAATAGCAACAGAAACTGCTGAATGCAGTGTGCCATGGCAACATGGATTCTCCAAAGACCCACAGACATGTACAGTGCCTTCTTGGAGTCCTTCTCTGTCCTCTCCTTCCCTTCATGGATTTGTGTTGGGCATTCTGTCCTGACTTTGCTCATGTCTTAGACAGATGCAGAAAATACCTTAAACTGCCACAGATGAGATAATCAGCTTATAACAGCATTGGGCAAAAGAATTTTCTTCCCTTTTCCTGTCTTCTTTAGTGTCACAGAATCATAGAATGGTTTGGGATGGAAGTGACCTTTGAATGTCATTTAGTCCACCTGCTCCTGCAATGAAGCATTGCAGTGGTCAACACTATTTCAACTGGATCAGGTTGCTCAGAGCCTGAGCCTTCACATACTTATTATTGAAATACCTGTGTACACTCCTGCTTCAGTAACTCTGCTATGATGGATGGGCTAGGGGGTGACAACAAACAATTATTAAATTGTTAAACTGCCCAAATTAAATTCATTGTTGATAATCTTGGGTACTGCTTCTCAACTATGTCAAAATTGAACATAGCAAAATGGGGTCAGTGATAAAACTGTTTCTTTACTGTCACCTAGGGGCCTTTTGGTCCCTAGAGACCTACCGGTCTCTGCCTGCATATGTAGAATCATAGAATCACTATGTTGGAAAGAACCCACTGGATCATCAAGTCAAACCATTCCCATATATGTGGCAGGAGCCATTCTTTGCCTGAAGATGAAGAAGGGCTAAGACTTAAATCAGGTCATGGATGAAAAATAGAAAAAAATGGTGAAGTAACTCCTCCATAGAGATGTAAGAGATCAGGAGCAAGTCTACATGTTGCTTCAGAAGTTCTATATTCCTGTGCTTTGCTGTTGCAGTGTTATCCTCTGTCTTAAGTAATTTTCAATGCCATGTAAAGTAGTAGGCAATAAAATAATCCTGTTGCTGAGGGCTTATTACATTCCTAGGATTTTGCAGAAAGCTTATTTTGGGAAGGTGACACATACTTACCAGTGGATTTAGAACTGCTATTCACTAGATAGACACTGTAAAGAGAGTAGAGATCATATTTGTAGAATCATGTTTACTGTGATGGGATTGAAATGCAGCTGCATACTTACTTCCAAAACAGTAAACTGGAGATGACAGTTTGAGCTAAATCTCTCAAAAAGATTTTCTATCAAAATCCTTGGGTGATCATGCTGGAGAGAGAAACATCTATCTTTGACACTGCTTCTGCTCTAAAAAAAGAACTAAGAAAGATCTGCATATCCCAAACAGAGTAGATACTAATATCGTCAAAATTCTTAATATTCAGAAAACAAGCTTGCTTTTCTGTGCCGGGAACTGCAGGCTTTGCAGAAAAGCAGAACATTATCAAAGCTTTCCTGTAGCTCATGAAGAAGCATGCTCAGCTGTCCCAAGTCTACCAGAACACTCCTAATTCTGTAATGGGCTTTGCTATGGTGTTGGCCTGTACTCTTTTATGAATACATAACTGTTTTTAAAATGGAGAATCCTAAGGGATCAGCTAAATCCCCTCACTGTTTTTCCCCTCAGCAAGGAAAGATTGTCACTTCGTGCCCTTTTGCTACTGAATGATCACTCTGACATGAGCTCAGCCTGATGTATTAAAGGGTCATCAAATGACATTATTTATGTCATTATTGATGACCTTAGGGATGGGGCTTTGGTCTCAAATCCATCAATTTTCAGTTAATAATGATCATTAGCAAGTTAATATAAACGAGGGATGTTTTATGGTACATCTGCACTTCATTTGCTACATGCAGGTAGTACATCTTCTACTACAGATACAAAGCCACGCAGGTGAAATGGATGATGGAATACTAAACTCCTTTTCAGCCTCCTAGAGAATATTTCTCACTAGAATAAGGTTCTCATTGACAGTAACTGGTGATAAAAAAGAATTTATGAGCTGCTGGACAGTAAATGACACAAAATCTCAGCAGCAAAACTGATCAGTCAGAATTTACAAGTATGATCTCTTTTCATGGCATTGGCAGCTAATGATCTTTTGTTACACCAAAGTGACCTTTGAAGTTAATAGCCTAGTAGCTACAACAAATAAAATAAAATTCTTCTTGTTTTGATGAATCATTTTCAGGACTGTTAATTAGATAATTTGGTCGTAACAGAGAAACAGGGTACAGGAGACTGCTTTCTGCTTCCTGCTAACTTTGGAGGGCTGATTAAAATCCTATTGCAAGCAAGGCGTAGAATTGATAAAACTTTAAATTAGGTTGTTAAAATTAGTGTCTATGAGCAAGTCACTTTATCTCTCCAAACCTCTTTATGTGTTCACATTGAAACCACTAATAATTACTTACATCAAGATGTTTAGACCATTTTGGGACGTATTAGTGGACAACAGTATAGAAGGACAACTTGGTCATTTAAATGTACGTAAGCTACTATTTATTCTAAGCTATATGCAATAAATAACATTGTTTATGATGAAATTAATATCTGATTCTATACTAATTGGTAGTTAGCTGTAAAGACATCACAAAGAAATGCAAATTAAAAAAAAACATATTTAGAATCATAGAATGGTTGGAGTTGGAAGGAAGATCATCCAGTTCCAACCCCCATGCCATGGGCAGGGAGTATGAAGTATATTATTTGTGAGAATATCTAAAATCACATAAAAACTTAATGAAACATAAAAAAATAATTATGATGCAAGCAGAAATGACACTAAATTATGAGAAACCTGTGGTGTCGGTAATTCTCAGACTTGTAGTTAAGTGGTGATAAGTAAGTGGAAAATACACAGAAAATCTTTTTAAGCAATATAATGAACATCAAGGATTAGAAAAGAGCATCAGAGACAATAGTAATAAATATAGGAAAGATTTTACCTTGGATTAGTTCAGCCAGCTTAATTTAGGCAGTTCCAGAAAGAAATCTGATCTTATTATACTGTTAATATTTAGCTTCTATGTGTAACTTTTTTTCTGATTTTTTTTTATTCTTTTGGGTAGATTTACCCCCACCCCATAAATCTTTTTTTTTTGGTTGCATTCAAATGAAATCGTATCTATATTTGTAGAAAGGACTTTATTTTCAGAAACACTAATCTCACAAAAGTTTATACCTTCAGTCACTTCTCCCCCCTTTCTTGCTCCCAGTTTTACACAGTAAGGAAGCATCAGGTTGGTGTCACACAGCAACAGTTTTCTGATCTGGTGATAAAGAAGTCTCCACCTCAATATGAGGAGTGAAAGTAAGAAAAGAAAACCTGCTGAAACCTATAGTAAAACTGCTGGCTTTGCTATGAGTTGTGCTTTTCACAAACTGCAGTGTGTTTATTACAAAAACCAAGGAAGCTCTGAATCTTCCCTCTTTGTAGAACACTTCTCCCTGGGCCCCACAGGTCAGCTGTAAAGGACAAAGGAAGATCTGCAGAAGAGGCTATAGCCCTACACAAACACAATTTCTCTTCTCTGGCATACTGGCTTTTTGATCTAAGGTAACTTGGTTATTTTAGGAGGTGAAAACATGATTCGTGTTGTTTTAGAGCAATTGCTTTGCAGAATAAATCTGGGGACTGAAAAAACAGAAAAAGAGTGCTATCTCTCACCAACAACCTCCCTGGTATCGTGTTGCAGAACAACAAACTTTCTTCTTTATTTTTCCTGTGAGAACTAATTGTTATTTCTTATGAAACACACATGCTAGTAAGTAGCATTATTTGGAGTTCTGGTGAGTTGTCTTTTCAGTTCTTCCTCTTGGTACCAAAATTTTATTTTTATAGACACAGCACAGCAATCCTTAAATTGCCACTTAGAAACTTAAAAAGCATAAGGAAATAAACATAAAAAATACTTGAAAATGAGCTAATCTACCTCTTAATGCCATCAGCTAGTTTCACCATTATTCTAGACTGAAAATACAACCAGATCCCTGGTTATGTGCAGTCTGTGCTTACATGTGAATAGATTTGTATGGGTCAAGCTGCATAGGACCGGAAATGACTGGAAAAAAATGTGAGTTTTGATTATTGTTAATAAGGTCAAAATGTTCTTTCTTTTATTTGGGGGGGGGAAGGAAAAAAACCCCATTCAACAGATTAACAACACTATAAAAGTGAAGTGCAACAAATCCAGAAGTTAATATAAAATCCTTGTGCCAATCTGTCTGTGGGAAGTATTTTGAAAGCCAAAGGCAACTCAATAAAAAAGGCAGTAGAAGCAGCAACATTTCAATTAGGTGAAAAGAGAGTAGGCCCTGACAGTTCATTACTAAACTGGTTCTTCCAAATACTGCCTTTTTTTCACTTTGTCCCATTTAGTTCATTAATGCTAGTCTCCAATTAGGAACAATATTTCTAACAAGACCTCTAGTTAGTAACCTTTATTATGTTTTTCCTGCCCATTTCATAAGTACAGACTTAGAATTGTAGTGTAACTTTTGAAATCTGAGGGCTGAATTGCTGTTAGTGATGGTACATTAAATCCCTGAGTCCTAGAGAACAAAGATGTTAAGCGGTGAAGTAGCAAGAAGAGGAAGAAAGAGATGAAAAGAGGGGAAATCATGGCAGAACTGGCCAGCTCTTGGGTTTGTCAAATACACCTGCCGTTCTTGCAGCTCTCTCGCCTTTAAGCATCGCATAACTCTGGGAAGAAGTGTTATCAATCTCGGACTTTGATGAGAACCGCAGTAGCAGAGACCTTTGCTTACTGTGTCTGCCTCAACATCAGTAACTTGAAGTGTGTTTGTTGTGCAGGCTGCAGAGATGTCTCTGTCACCTCCACACTATGCAGCTTGTATACAGGAAGGGTTAACTATTATGTTATCTTTCAAAGTATTTATTCAGAATATCTAGCTCCCCGTAAGTGCTTCAAGTCCTCTCAGTGGCTCTGTTCTATCCTTCTCTAGTTTCCGACTTCCTGGGTGTTTAGATGAGAAAGCAGAGCTAGGATATAAGCCTGGAATGAAATAAGTAAGATTGATTTATACTTCCCAAATACCTGCTGAGCAGTGAAGTGCTTCCTATTTGAAAACTTCTGCTTTCTGCCTTCTTTTTAATCATATATTATGAAATTCAAGAGGTAAAAGAAGTGTTGAAAATATAAAAATATTGCACTGTCTGAAAAGAAATTATACAACCTAATTCCATGTTAATGAATCCTTCTTTTTATAACTTCATTCAGAAATCTACCGGCGTACTTGTAAAATAAAAGTCTTGTAAATAACATCTAAAATATTCCAGTTCCTGAATGATATATGTATTTTGTCAAAGCAAGAGGAATATATTAGGCACAATAGAAGAAAACTATTCCCTAGCCATGACAGTTTATTCCAGTTTAACAGGCACAACTATATCAAGATGTATAAGAAATAGGAACTAAAAATCAAGCTGTTATAAACTTCGGAACTTAGTATTTCATAGGTATATTATGCTAAATGACTTACCCCTTATTGATTCACACAGTTATTAATCAGAAAAGCCTGAGTATATAATCCTACCGGATCTTTAGGTCTTTCGAAATGACAGTTAAAGCTGGCAGCTGGCTTAGGGGAAGAATGGTGGGATGAAAAAAGCAAATTAATATCATGTTGCATTATTCATATAATGCCACTAACAGAGACATAGGACTTCCATTAACTTTTTTTGCTCAAGAGCAGGATTTAGGTTGAAAGTAGGGCTGAAAATACAAGGATGAGAACGTGCAAGTCTAAACCCATGTTTTCCTGGGGTTTTGTAGCTGATTTATTTTAAAATATTTGCGACTGATGGCAAAATACTGAGGTTCTAACATCTAGTTTCTGCCTAAGACATTAGCAGCTCGTTTGGACTTTCCTCATGAATGGTACAGACATATTCAGATATTGGATTTTGATTGTGAAAAGCTGCACCAGAATAAAGAAAAAAGCAACATGTGTGGCCAGTGCATACGTTGTATTTCACCACCATAAGTAAAGCGTTGTCTGTGTAAATGGCTAAGACAGCATAATATTCTTGATGTCCAGACTTATCCAGGCATTACTGTTGTTATAAGTGTCCATACAACACAGAAAAGAGCAAAGGAGGGAAGAAAGAAAACAAGCAACACATGAAATTACTTGTTTGCTTTCATGGAGCAAAAAAGCAGAGAAACTGGACTGGACCTTACCTAAGCTTTTATCATTCTGTCCCATGCCTTTGGGAGGGATTCAACACACTTAATTTCAGTCTCTACAAATTTGCCATTTAATATGAGGTAGACATCAAAATCCAGTCATAGTCTATGCAGGTGCATATTCAAAGATCTACTCATTCCATTGTGGGACAACAGACATGACATGGGAGAGATGAATTGTTCTCTGGCAATGCCTCTCTTTTCCTCTGACTACAGAAGGAAACTAAAGGATTAATTCCAACTAGGTATCTAACTTCTAATGAAATTTGTTTAGCTAAATCCCAACTTATTTTGTTGTCTCACGGTATAACATTGGGATCTTCAGGTAGATATAATTAAAAAAATCCATGACACAGTCAAGTACATATGTGCATAAGGTCATCTTAATTTAAACTTTTCCCATATATGTGAATACCTAAGTAATAGATCTGATGTAAAGTATAACTTGATCCTGTTGTTTGAAAGCTTTGCCCTGACCTAATATTTTATTTTTCTCTGGTTTTATTTTTAAAGGACTTCTTACTTCTTCACACTGCAGTTTTAGAGTAAAAAATTACACAAATGAAAGGATTATGGTGTGCCACTGTGATCTCTTTCACTTTTGAATACAAAAGTGAGCAAATTGTACTGTGATCGATGAACCTGAAGTCTTTATGGAGAACAAATTCCACTTTTATTCCAGTGAAATGTGGGTCCTGACAGGTGGAGAATGCTGTTTAACTTGGGGCTCTATCCAAGCAGCATACCTCTGCGTGTTTTTCAGGCTGCCTCCTTTTACTGTGCCAAAGAAAATAGATTTCTCTTGTACTGGTAATGTGTGTTTTATGTTCTATGAATAATGTATGTTCCCTGTGTAGACCTTCACTTCAGCTTTTGAAGGCATAGGGTGCTCCAGTTTCTTATTTTGTACCATGACGAGGACCAGCAATGTTTATAGAGTTCCTGAAGTTGCTCATTTGTTCAAGGAAATAACTTAAATTCATGCCAACACCTTTGCAGACTTCTGAGTTGTGATTTTTAAGGATTAGCACAGAGTCCAAACCACAGAGAAAGTGTGTAAAAAAAGGTCTTATGCTGTCAAGCTCTCTGCTTCTCAGATACATTAATTTTTTCACAGAAACCCCATATACGAGTCATAGTTTCACTGATGGGTTTCTATACTCATTACAGGTATAAGTCAATTTTTGTCAATGAATTAGTGTTTAGTCAATAGTTAGTGGGAGCTCAGAAAAATGTGTGCTATTAAAAAGATATGCCATGATCACAATATTTTTGGTTCAGAGGGCAGATAGTTTAAAGCTATGTGGAAAGACACATGCTGGTAACACTCCTGTTTTATTTGTACAATTACCAGTGCTTTTGGTTATTTCTGCAAGCAGATCAGTAGAACTGGGTGTGGGACCTAGATTCACAGTTTGTCACTGTGAGTCTTCACAAAGCCAACCTGGGTCTCTTGAAAGGTTTATTGGTAGCGTTTGCTTTTTATTTGGATTTTTACCACAGTCATAATCTTAAACACAGGGAATTAACAAGGGACTGATTTTCAGCCTCCTGATTTTTTTTTTTTTTTTTGACATTTCTCTCCCACAATGACATCCAATTATGGCTATCTCTCCAATTACAGAACTGCAGTGATAAGAACAGGACTTGGGTCAAAGCTTCCCAGCTTCCTTGCCCCATGCACAGTCTGTCTAGAACTGGCAGTTACTGAGGAGGCTTAAACTTTCTCTGCCTTCCTCTTTACTGTGTGAGGGAATTATTCATATTTTTTTTTCCCCACTTGATATATTTTTTCCTGTTTATATAGAGATTCCCACAGTTAGAAAATAACATCAAATACAGGAAACAACCAATGTAGTACTTAGAAAATGCCTTCCATGTAGAGCACAATTTCTTTTTACTTCACGTCCCTTGTACGTGATATGTGAAAATACTTTAGAGAAATTGGTAGGACAGAGATGAGAAATGAATGAGCAACCAAGGCACTTGTGCTGCTAGACAGGGAAAATAATGTACAATGACAGAGACAGAGATGAAGGAAGAAAAAGTTGGAATTTAAAAGCAGTAAAGGTGCCAGAAAAGTATTCTTGCAGACTAGCTGCAAGTAATGGGGAAAAGAGCAGAAATGGTGGTTAACATTAATCAGAAGCTGAAGTGAGCAGGAAAGTTTTAAAGTGACAGTTTAAAGAGAACTTAGTGATAGCAAGAAGGTCAGAGAGAAGAAAGGATTCTCAGAGAATGCAGCAACATAACTGGAAACAAATCCCAATACATGGAACCTTCCAGAGCAGGTGGAGGGGCTGAAGGGAAACAACATGAGTGAGAGGGATGGGGTACATGGCCAGGCAGGGTGGATGGTGTAAAATATCACTGGATTGAGCTATGCAGGTCAGGGTAAATCCAAGTTAGGCAAATAAAGTATATGGTAAAGCCAGTCATACACACTCTTAAATTAACATTTATCCCAGACTTGCTAATTGCAATTTTGGCTGGTTCAGTCTGATGTTCTTTAGTTGAGTCTTGAGCAACAGAAAAAGAACCTCCATTTTGGAACACAGGCTTAAAGATGAGCTAAAATTTTGGCAGTCTCAGCAGAAAGAATCCTAAACTAATAACATGTGACAAAAGTTGCAGACAGTTCCATAACGTGGACACCTTGATATTTTTGTTGCTCTGACTATGAATGATCGTGTTTAAACTTTCCACATTTCATACAATAAGGAACGTTTTCAGCCAAAGTATGAGACTCTACATTTAGGCTGGGTTACCACTGAGGTCATTACACCTTGACTAGACCCTTTGAGCTTTGATAAATCTACAACTTTGATCTGAAAAGTAAAATGAAGAATGGAAGATTCTAAAAAGGTACAATGAGGAGAAGAAAGGCCTACTTTAGTAACACATGTAAGAAAAAATCAGGGATGGGTGAAGGAACATTAGAACTACTTTTTATGTTGGGTTAAAGAAGAAAAGCCTGATTTTTTTTAAGAAACCATGATTATTATTTCTGCATAGACAGAAATACTCTCATAGACAGTTCTACACTCAATGTTTTTTTAGTTCTCAATATAAAAAAATCTCTTATGCCAGTAAAGCATGTGAAAAGAAACAATCCTACCAGAAGCTGTGACTAAGAAGTCATCCAGATGAAGCAATTGCTTAAGGGTTTTGTTGCATCTTTGCAGAAAAGTGATTTAAGTTTCTAAGGTGATGCTCATATCCAGTCAATAAGATGGGTGAGAGACTATCTTCTTGGCTTTCTGAGGTATGGCATGGCACAGCTCACAGCTCATATTCCTGTGACTGAGCTTGCATATCCCCAAAAACTAATGGCTGTCTTCTAAGTGAGAGGAGCCCTGGGGCAGCTCTACTCCGGCTTGCAGCCCACTGGGTGGAAGAATGCACACTAGCCTGGGCCAGATCTGAGCCAAGGCTATGCAGCTGACTACTGTGAGTCTGGGCTCCAGGCAGCAACCATGTGTGGTTTAGTTAGTATTTTCATTACTGCCATTTAGATTCTTGAATGACCACTTAATATAAAACTCTGAAATTGTATGGGTTTTTATGTGCTTTCAGACTTCACTAGCTTAGACTTCCCTCAGCTTGGATGAGGACTGAGTCTCTGAAACATGACTGCCCTGCAGATCCATCATATTGCAGATACTATGCTGATTGGTATGGCAGAATCATCTGAGCCGTAGAGCTAATGCAACTGGAACTATGGAGTCAAAAGACGTGATGCAGCTCTATACAACGCAGGGTTAATTTTGCCTAGATTTGATCTCTGTCACTGCAAGTAAAGAAGATAAAAATTGTTACACTCTTTAAAAACCTCAAATTAAAAGATCTTTCACATAATGGGGAAGATGTCTTAAAAATAAAGCTACTGGCAAGTAAAATGCTGTTACATGAAGAAGAGTTAAATGGAAGATAAATAGTGTCTGGCTCAATAGGAAATATATGCAGCCTGAACTCTGCCTTACGATAAAAAGAAAATATGTTGGTTACAAGCAGGAGCACGGTGTAATAACACAGCCCCACTACATTTCAAAGATGGTTTTACTGAGCTTTGGCCATTTATCTAATACTTTCACATCAGCAGGCTTGTAGAAATTTCTTCATGATTGTTTAAGAGAAGAAAAAAAATAGAAACCAAAAAAGAGCATATGACTGTCTCCAGTAAGATGAGTTTAATTTTTTTACTCACTTTCCTTGGTGTAATCAAACTACAGTACATTTTTAAGGAAATAACAGAAAGATGTCTTTAGTGGGTTAAATGAAATAATATAATAGAACATTAAAGGAGGTAGTTTTATATTGGAAAAGACAGGCAGTGCTTTCCAGATAGTACTGATGAATTCAATTCAATGATACAATGATTAAATGTCACTTAAACTAATATCAAACTGGACTCTACAAGAAGTGACACTTATGGTATGTGAAAGTATTTTAGAATTAAAATACTAGTAGAGCCTACTGGAGGAAGATTGTCTTATATTTTATATAGATGGTGTTATTTTGTATTTATATGCATTTATTTTTACCAATGAAATGGAATATGCAGGAGGAAAAGGCTATTAAAAATAATAAGAATGCATATTACGTTATTGGACTCCAATAGCGTAATAGTGGGGAGGTGGTTGACTCACCTTCCCTGGAGGTGTTTAAGGTGTGGATGGATGAGGTACTGAGGTGCATGGTTAGGGATTAGTGGGAATGGTTGGACTCGATGATCTGGTGGGACTCTTCCAACCTGGTGATTGTATATATGTACTAAGAGGTGGACTGAACTAATATTCTCTCTCCTGATACAGTTACTCACTTTGAGGTTCACCTCATGTAACTTTGAGATGGGTTTTAGCTGCTTAAACACAAGTTGTTAGACCTGTTATTCTTGTCTAAGGATTACAAAGACATCCAAGTGGAGCTGTTGGACATGGCAACACACCTTAGGCACCTTTCTGTAATGGCAGCTGAGATACTCTGCTACATACCAAGTCGTGATGAATGTCTGCATTTAGGCAACTAGATCCCCTGAGAGAGACCTACAGTGCAGGTGTGTTTCCACTTCTGGATTCAGATATCTACATTTAAATGTCTATATGTAGATTTGTACAGATGTGTTAGTAGGTAACACTAGTATCTGTGAATACTTTTACTAGTAGCAGGACTCACAGGGTGAGGTGAAGTTAGTGTCACTCCAACCAGAACTGTCTTGTTTGTACTCCAGCAGAAATTTACTCAGAAGAAATCATTCTCAGGACTGCAATTCAGAGATGACCAAGAACACTTGGGCTAGAAAGTGGGAGCACCTAGCTATGAGAACAGGCTGAGAGATCTGGGGCTGCTCAGCCTGGAGAAAAGAATGCACCTTACCAGAATGGAACCCACAAGAAAGCTGGGGAGGGACTTTTTACAAGGACGTGGAGTGATTGGATGAGGGGGAATGACTTTGAATTGGAGAGGGAGGAGATATAGATTAGACATCAGGAAGAAATCCTTCATGATGAGGGCAGTGAGGCACTGGCACTGGATGCCCAGGGAAGCTGTGAAAGTGTTCAAGGGGCCTTGAGCAGCCTTTTCTAGTGGGAGGTGTGCATTTTGCCTATGACCTGTGTGGAGGTTACACCACTGTCACAGCTTGAGCAATTATTTTTAGGACCTTCCTCATCCAGTAAGAACCAAGAAACTCAGCTCAATTCAGAAAAATTATAACTTGTTTTGATGGCAGGTTCTGTCAGTGTAAAGCCAGATGAGCTAGGTGGAAAGAAGATACTCACGGTAACATAGAAGTCTAGGTCAGATTCTTTTGCCTGAACATAAGCATGTAATCATATCTTAGGTGCTGTGCACCCATCCAGCAGCCCAGGTGGTCTCTAATGGCCACAATGAATCTTAAACTGAACCTTGTGCTGCCAGGCTTTTGTACACCTGTAAATGTCACAATCACATATTTGGATTGGGGAGTAAAGAAACCTGCCAGTTCATCTTCTGCATGATGAGGAGTAAACTGCCATTGAAGAAGTACAGCTGTGCATGCATGATTTTCAACCATTCTGTATCATTATGAAAAAAAATAGCAGCTAGTGCCCTGGATGAATTTCCAGATGGTTGTTTACATTTCAGCTATCTACAAGATATATGTGTGAATATAATATAAAAATGCTCTCAGAAGTCTGAGAAAATTCCAGTGAATGCTTACTTTACTAAGCCAGTTATTTTGTTAAGTCTGAGGACATGATGTAAGGCTCACACATTTTATTTTGATGTCTGCTGATAGAAGGCTGACATTTGAAAAGGTGTTTGCCTGCCGAATTCCCACTGTTTTCAGTGAGAATTAGCTATTGAATCCAGTCAAAGCCTGGGTCCCAGTCCCAGGGCCTTAAGTACAGGCCCTGTGCATTCCTGGTTCAACAATCATGTCTTCAGTTCTGTGCCAACATAGATGCAAAGCAGAAGCTAAACCCCACCACCCAGGTCTGAAGGAAACTAGTGCAGAAAGTGATGCAGATGTGTTATTTCCTAGTGGTGCACATAGATATTCCCTGCATGAACAGGAAGACATTGGCATGAGGGTCATTTGGGTGGTTGTACCTCCAGGGCAGGTAGGCTTAAGGGTCCAGCCAGACAGGTAGGCAGGTTTGTCTCTACTGACTGGTTAGGGGGAACAACCAGGGTAGAGACTTCTCTCAGTCAGGTTCAGCCACGACCAGTAGAAATAGCTTTTTCCTTGGGAGATCAAGAGTAGTACTGAATGGCTTTACGTGGCAGACTCCCTTGGTCAGATTTACAGAGGGATTTTAATGCCTAGGGATAGCTGGAGACTTGGAGTTTACAAAAGCATTAATGATTTAGGCAAATGCCTTGCTAAGAACTTACCATAAATCTGGTATATGTTCCTCTGCACCTGTACGTGCCTAAATTACAGACCTACTTGCAAAAGGGAACTTTACAGTACGAGATGTTAACATTAAGACCTTGCTTTTCTGCTCTGAAGCAGAAAATATGAAATATGGACTTTGTCATGAGATAAAGTTACTAGCAAATTAAATTAGTTACAATTGTTTAATTTTTTATAGTATTCTGACACAAGAAGATAAGTAGGCTAAACAATATTGATTGTAATATAAATATATGCAAGAATGACATTAAGTTCAATACAATATTAAAGTCAAAGCAAGATTTGAGGTATTTATGCTGTAACAAAACAAAATATTAAAGACAACAGAAAGATTTTCTTGTTTTTTCCCACAAAAACATAATCAAATTCTGTATGTTCTTACAGAATATATTGATACAGAGGTAATCACATTTGCTAATGGAGAATCTGTTCTGCGGGAACAACCTGATCAGTCCCAGTGAAGACATCCAGTCTGGCCCCATAAATGCTTACTTTCCCTCTGCTAAGAGCCCTCTTACACTTATATCGAGGACACAGTACATTTGTTGTATTTTTTAACAAAATTTCAGTCTTTTTTTCCTCCCACTGGTGCATTATTTAGGGAATATATTTTTCTTTGCTTATGGTTTACAAAAAGCTAAATTAAAATTAGCTGGGCTAGAATAAAAGAGAAGAAATTTTCCTACATTTAGCAATGTTTCTATTCTGCTTCCTTTTGTCTTAGAATCAGTTGGAAAATGGATCCCCGATTTATTTTTTAATCATGGAAATCCACAGCTGTGTAAAAGAGGTGATTGCTCTCCACTGTTGCTAGCGAATGTCACAGTGCACCACTCCTACTGTTAAGCAATGACAAGAGCTTTCTAACAAACCTGACACTGCCAGAAACCATGCTGGTTTTAGAAAGTCCAGGAGCATTGTTAATATGATCATGGGATTAGCTGCCTTCAAAATATATTGTTCTATTTTCTAGGCTTTCCTGCTTCAAAGGCTGCGGTGAGATAAATGTCATCATTAAGGCTATGTGACATATGCATGGTGAGTTTTCAAACCAGGAATCTCTTCTCTGTTAATTGTGCAGCAGTCTTGTTTTTTTCCACTGGGAGGTATTTCTTCAGGAGATAGAAATTAATTGTTTGGAAACCTCATCTGCATTTTCCTTGATTTCTTCTAGTTGTTTCAATTGTTTGGTTTTGGGTTTTTTTTGTTTTTTTTTTTGTGGAGAGCTGGTGCACAGCAATGACAGAAGAGAATGGTTTTAAGAGTACAATGATGGATGTAAAGGTCCTAGTATGTGGTGCAGAGATTTAGAGAGAATATCTCTATGTGGAAAAGGCCAGCACAGAAGGCAGAAGTTCACATTGAGGTGATTCAGCTCTGAAGCTTTACAGCTGAATAAGCTTGGCCTTATCCCTTGTCTGCAGGAAACCCTTATGTGTACCAGCCTCAGTTTTCACCTCCTGCTACAGCTCCCATGACTTGCTGGAAGGGAAAGGAGCAGGCCTGAAGTTGAGCCATGATTAGAAATGTTAACATTCTTTTTAAAATCCCTTACTCCTATTTACTTTTGTGATATCTAGCAAGAAATCATACCTAGACATATAAAAGACCCTGTGTGAGTAAAGATGCATCTTTGTTAATGCAGCTACTAGTTTGCTGGATCGTATTTGTCTCAGGGGCTGTCAATGCAGGGGCTGCTGGCAGCCTCTCTTGTAGATGCATCCCAAGAAGTTTTGAAATCCAGTTCTACCTCACTCAGAACTCCTTCCAGGCATGGACAGAGTATGACATTTTTGTGCTCAGTAACAAAGTAAGCATCAAGATGTGTTAATTCAGCTTAAATTAAGCAGACAATTTGACTTCTGAAAGTGGAAAAAATGAAGTGGATTTAAAAAAAAAAGATTTTATAAGTGAAATTAACTGAATTGCTGTTTTGAAATTAGATCTTTGTAAGCTGAAATTGGAAGTAACCCAAACTAACTCAATGCTAGAAATAAATACTTGAAAATGAATGAAAATCTTTTTTTTAGAGTCGACTGAAACATTTATTTGATCAAAACCACATTGTATCATTTTTTGAGGAGTAGAAGGAGGGAGACAAAATAAGGGAATATGTTAAGTCACCCTGATTGATTTTTAACTTTACCATGTTTTTTGTTTGACAACTGCCATTGAAAGTTCATGTATTCCCATAAACCATAAAGCCTTGCTAGATCTGAAGCTAAATTACTGTAATTGCTAATTGCCTCAAAACCTGGAAGGATGTACTGATATCTGGAAAGGAAATCCATAATTCACAGGCAGCATTAAAATGGCCATGTTATGTAGATTAGAAAAATATAAAAATGCCCAAACCAGAACTCATACATACATGCTATAACAGATATACCAACATTTTCAGCTCCTACCTTTCATGAAGTGAAACCGATCACTATTTTGCAGTAGCAAAAAAAAAAAGTTATTTTGTTTCCAGTTAGAAACTTTTCAGTTGTTGATGTGCCTGCTTCAGGAATACCTGGAAGAATGAGTTGGGACCAATGTTTTCACCGCACTGTAAAATCACGGATTAGAGAAGGTCTTAAGATTTTTCAACATACAATAGGCAGAGAGAGGTACAAGAAAGTTAGAAGACGAGATTTAGAAATAGACTGGTAGCAGGAGTCCCTGGACTCTGATGTGGAAATGAGAAGGTGTGTAGGAAAGTTAGAGAATCTTTTGAGGATGAAAAAGAAAGAGCAGATCAAGAAACAAGTTGCTGGCAATTAGTAATGCATCAATACTGTGCATCTACAGGAATACTAAATGTACACAACAAGGATGCTACCAGAATTCTAGTGTTGTGACATTTTTATCAGTACATGGACCATGGATCTCTTCTCCAGGAGGTCTTGACAGTATTTTTTGCCATTTGAGCAAACCACTACCAGAAATCTTCAAATCTTATGACCTGCTGCAGCCCTTCCAAAACTATACTTTTCCTCTGAAAAGGTGTAAATATGACTCTTACCAGCCATGGGGAAGAGTGAGGAGTCCCTGGCATGCAAGGTCTGAGGTAGCTGCTGGAAGGAGAGAACTCCCCACTGAGGAGGAGGATCACTGTTGTTTCTTTCAGACTGAGCATAGTGTGGGCTGGGGGATACTCAGCTTTGTCCATTACTTGGCCTCATCTTGTTCCACTTTGTCTTTGGCTTTTTTTGTCCTTGTCGGTATCTTATCAGCTCCAACAGCTGTTCTCTGTATGCTTGATGGCAACAGTTGCAGCAACAGTCATTTTAATCTTGGAAATGCCAAGGTGGGTGGTACATTTAATTTATGTGAGTTTTTTTTTCAAATTTCGGGAAATGAGAAGTCAGGCTTCTCTGGAGATAGGAACCGTGGAAAGTGATAACAAAGAGGGAAGAGCAATACAGGTCATGACCTGGTCTTTTGTGAAAATAAAGGAATCCAAAGGAAACAGCAAAATATACGATCTCATCACACACCTGTTTCATCTTATCCATCTGACAATATCCCTAGACTGCATGGAACTGCTAAAGAGTTCACCATACCCCAATGACTTAAAAGCCACTTGCTCTGCACAGATATTCAATGTTTTTATTTAGAGGAAATCAATATGTTATGGTAGCATCTGCCTTGAAATCCCCTCTGGTGTGAGGAGAAGGTGAGGTTTGAGTGTGCTAGTAGTAAAATAAACCACAAGAGGCTCTTCTTCTCACAAAGATTTAACAATTGCTCAGCAATGTCCTAACTGCTCTGGGTTAAAAGGTAGGTGGACAGCTAAGCCTGCTAAATATTGCAGGTTTCTGAGTGGAGGTTGAAGGGAGAAAAAATGAAAAACAGTCTAATTTAAAACAGATTATTGAAGTACTTTGGGTAACATATGTGCAATTTAGGTATTTAAACTGGTTTCTGTCTTGGTTTCCTCTAGTGTACCCTCAGCCCCAGGTCTCCTATTCCAGGCTTGGTCTGTTGCACCAGCTGCTGTACAAATTCATGATAGTCTGCTCAGAGCATAAAGAAAGAAAATAATCCATCAGCATCCCCATCTTGGAGACAGGGAGCTGAGGTAGCAAGAGATTAAGTGGAACATCTGACGTCATGACAGAAATCTTTGGCAGAATTGTCAGTGGGTTTCATATCTCTTCTTTCCTAGCCTATTGTGGCTAACAATGGGGTTCATCTATCATCTTCTGAAACAGCTCCAACTTTATCTATCAGTCCAACGCAGTGTGTGACATTTCCTCGCTTGTGTTATTTACAGAACCTGAAAATTAAAACAGCTTGAAACAAGTTTTATGTCACACACTTCTTCATTTCTCATTTTATGGATACCTGACTTCTATCTGGGAATTATTTATTCCTTTTCCACCAGGCAAACAAGTAGTATCTAGGGTAAGGATATGCCATTCAGGCAGTTTGATCTGCGAAGAGACCTCTTCTATTTATTTCACATGGGCAGCTGAGATAATGGTTCAGATCAGGAGGTGCCATCGTGAAGTCATCATGCTCTCCTGAAGAAATTATAAAGCATTCATATTCAGCTGAATCTAGACTTTTAATCTTTTACCCTCAAAGCCCACAATTTAAGCATATTGGAGGCAGGGTCTCAAGGTCATTTCCTGTTACTGCAGACTGAGACTGTGCTTCTCCTTGCCTCTGCTTTTGTAGGACCAACCCCTTAGGATGGAAGGGGAGTAAGAAGTAATCATGCCGTCCTCTGTACAGGAGGAGAGAATTCAAAAAAAATGTGGGAGGATATAAGATGTTGTGATCAGTTGAAACTGGTCCA